>JAPYZT010000327.1:0-57321 GCA_030522965.1 Tryphoninae sp. A BG-2022a | reverse complement strand
AAAAAAAAAAAAAAAAAAAAAAAAAAAAAAAAAAAAAAAAAAAAAAAAAAAAAAAAAAAAAAAAAAAAAAAAAAAAAAAAAAAAAAACAAACAAACAAAAAAAAATCCGATAATAAAAGAAAGGACTGTTAAAAATTGTTCGGATAAAAACGAATAAAAAAATGTTATTAATCAACAAGGTTAAACGTTCACGGATAAACGTGCGTATATCGTTATACGAAATGTTTTCTTTGTTTCGTTTGATTTTGCGATGTAAATAAAATTGTTTTCTTTTGTTTTTTTTTTGATTGATTCGTCTTAGCGACGTTGTAATAAATAATTATCGCTCTCATAAATTATTGGGAGTCTCCGGGCGCAGCAACGTGTGCGTGAAAAAAAAAAAAAAAAAAAAAAAAAAAAAAAAAAAAAAAAAAAAAAAAAAAAAAAAAAAAAAAAAAAAAAAAAAAAAAAAAAAAAAAAAAACAAGAAACAAATAAAATTGCGCAAACGGCAAATAACGTTCGATAACACAGCCTTGCCTTAGGGGATTCCTATAGTGAGCTCCTATGGTGTCTGCTGCATCGTAGAGGTGCTGTAACCATAGAACACACTGACTCATCGTGCCCTCTAACTTTCTTTTCTTATTTTCTCTTTCATTTTTTTTTTGTTTTTTTTTTTTTTTTTTTTTTATTAAAAAAATTAAAAGCATTTCGATGCATCTCCTAAGGAATTGCCGAACGTAAGAAACAAGGAAAATTTATAAAGAACAAGAATTTATCTGCCCCGGAGTTTCAAGATTATTGAGAACAAAAATGGGTAAGTGATATTTTGTTTTTCTTTTTTGTTTTTGTTTTCATCTGATTTTTAATCACAACTGTGCGACAAATATTTTCTTATGGGAAAAGTGATTGCGTACAGATAAAGCGCGACGCGATGTCCTACGATGGCCTATCTGATGGAATGTTTGTTTTTGTCTTATAAAGATCTTTCGACGCGAGCACGATCGAGAGTCATTTGGTACAAAGAGAGTGCGACATAAAAGTGCAATTGGGTGAATTAAATTTCAAAAAGTCGATCACATGCATATAAATATTTTGTTTCATTGTTTTGTTTTCGAGACATTAATCGATGATTCTCGATCGTGCACGTTTTGCTTTTACAATGCAGAGTGCAGAAATCACACTAATTGTGCGAGGAATTATGTTGACAAGAATAATTGTTTAACTGGTACAGATACAATGATTGAAAATTAATTTGTATTACAATTTAACATTGGCTTTGAATTTAATGATTAACAAATATTATCTCTCAGTATTGAAGTCAATTACTGGAGGAATTGATTTGAAAGTTACAATCTACGTTTGGACGATTAGTGAGCTTGCTCCAGTTTGCATTGTTTATTTATTTATTGTTTCTTTTTTTTGCAGAGGAACGCCACAATTAATTACCCGAGCTTGAGAGCCTGGCCGCCAGCGCGGAGGCCCTCCTCACCCAAGAGAGTGACTTGCTCTTCCTCACGGCTTGGGTCTGCCATCTGCGACACGACACCTCCATGCTCAGCCTGGCAACAAACACATGTCACCCCTCGATTCGCTCTGTCTCTCTCTCTCTCTCTCTCTCTCTCTCCCTTTATCAATATATTGGTCCATCCTCAATAACACATTGTAGGAATTGAAATCAATTCCATTTTACATTTCACATTTCTCTCGAGTCGTCAGCTCCAACTGATCTTTGCTTTGTACTGACCTCGAGCCATTGAGACGATGGGGGAGACTGGAAAAACTTACGACTGCGAATTAACATTGAACATACTGCGAAATAAAGTCGCGAGAATTTAGTTACAGAGAATAAAAAATAATGGAACAAAGTAATTTCAGAACTTGGCGAAAATTTGTTTGTATAGTTAGTACAGTGTCAGTACCATGTATTACAGTAAGGTCTCCTCTGTTAATTTGAGACTGTGCCAATAATGGTTTTCCCTTTTAAGTTTAAAATATTATTTTGTGTTTTTTTTTAAATCCCAATTATCGAACAAACGATTAGACTTCTTCAAACGGTTTTCCCTCTTAAGTTAAAAATATTATTGTGTGTGTGTGTTTTTTTAAATCCCAATTATCGAACAAACGATTAGACTTCCGGTCGAACATTCTCGTGCATCGAATAAAATAAATTTTGTTACAGACAACTGTATGTTTTTTTCTTTCAGGGATGCAATTATTTCCTTCGGTACAGAGTTACGTAATTTTGTCTCGAACGTGAAAGGCTCGTAACTAACAGCTGTGAGCAGCAGCAGCATTTGGCACACCATTTTTTCAATTCTACTTCGCATACGCTAACTCGAGGAGACCGACGAATATACAAGTGTTACGTAATATCTAACGTACATAAATTTGCATAAATTAATGGAGAAATAAAATGATCAAACGATACTCGATATTGGAAGTAATATTTCTCAGGCAGGCTTGAAACAAAAAAGAATAGAGAGTATCGATATAAATAATCGTCTGATTCATTTTAGCAATTATTAGAGAGCGTTGTGTGTACGTTTCTGATAAGGACAATCTTCGTACAACGTATGAATCATTATCGCGTCTCTGACAGATTTCCGTGATAATCGGGCAAGCCTTGGAAGTAAAGAAATATACATAAAAAATTATGTGTACGTTGAATGGCGCATGCCAATTAGCACGAATAACGAAAGTTTAAGGATGCACGAGAATAGGCGAGAAAAGAAAAGTCGCACATGCTGCCGAATAATCGTTTCGAACGAGACTTTGTAAGGATAAACCATGAAAAAAAACGTGACAACGTAAAGGGAGTCATGCAAAAATAACGAATTAGTGTCAATTGAAACGACAAATCGTTTTTTTCCCTTGTTTCTTTTTCATTTCTTTTTTTTTCGTTTTTCAAGCCTGTAAGTTTGAAACTGTTCTAGTACGATTGTGTACTTACGAACCAGATCCTCGGGTACTCTTGAGAAACGACAAACTTATTTTTTGTTTCACGAGGAAGCGGCGATAGAGATGATGTAAGAGGGAGAGACAGAGCACAGGCGAGTGACTTGTGTTCGTCGCAGAATTAACCGCAACTCTTTTGTTAGTCGGCAACACTAACACATTAATGTAGTATCCCTATAAAGAATCACTCAACAATGTTTATTTTTCATTAATATAAAACACGAAGACACTGGGATATCGATGATTCTTTTTGGTTGGTTTGCCTATACAAAATAGAACGATTAGTAAATTATTGATTTGATTTAGGTTTTCTTTTCTTTCTAGTTTGGACTGATGATATGAAATTAAATTTATGGTGTAAGTGCCTATTTTGTCATTCGCGCATAAACCTTCTAAGCAAATGCAGAGAGATCATTGATATAATCAAGCGCTTTACGTACGAATTTCCAATTCATGCAATTTAGTATATTTCTTGTTTTTTTTTTTTTTTTTTAAATCTTTTTTAGCGACCAAACAGGCGGTGATGAATGCAAATCGTGGCAATGTTCATTCCTTTAATATCGCTTCGCAGTTCGGCTGAAATTTCGATATTTGTTTACGAATTAATTTTATTTTTTTGTTTGATTAATTTTGTTCATTTGCTACGCGAATAACCGTTTTGTTTTTTTTTCTCGGTTTGTTAGAATATTGTTATTGTGAGGTCTGCAGTCAATTATTGCTCATGAGAGTCTATTGATGAATAAATTAGTACGAGATATTGTTACGAGTCTCAATCTACCTGTTAAAAACATTTGAAATATCATCATTAATGATTTTTGGAGGGTGTAAAATTATGATTTAGTGTTTCTTACCTCGTCAAAAAAGACCTGAGTCTTTCTAAGTATATGCTTGAGTTCCGTGAGTTCTAAAAAATTGCGTTTGAGTGCCTCAGCGTTCTGATTAACCTCGCGCAGTTCGTTCTCCAATTTCTCAAAAGTTGCCTCCAGATCGATCATTTCTCTGGGTTGCGGAGCTTCTGGATTTTCACCAGTGTCCAACATTGGTATTCCATCCTTCTTGATTTCCTTCTCGAGATACCGCAGCTTGCGCTCCATCTCATCGCAACGACGCACTTCATTGACAAATTTTCGTTGGAAGGCATTCACGTCAGGATTGAGCTACAAGACAATTGTTGAAAATATTAGTTTCACATACTAAACTCACTCACGTGCAAAAGATGCAGATAAATCACCCTGAAGACTTAGAAAACAGTGGGAAAAACATTTTTATAACGTTTCTTTGAGTTCATACACAATCCCAGTGGGTCCATTTATAATATTTTTTAAGTATTTAGTGTATTTTTATACTACTATATAATATTCCACCAAATATTTTTCATAGTCTTTAAAATGGATGGAATAATTTAGAAAGCCCCAGAAATCTGTTAGTTATTTAACAAAATAGAATTTTAAACGTCTCGCAACGTTGAAGAAATTAGGTTAACAACACGTTCTCTATACCTTAGGCAACCAAACTGACAACAATGGGGAGAGAACAACTTATTTTTGCCCAAGAACCTAAGAAATTATTTCATTTTTATATCGTTTCAATTCGCCACTCTAGTCTGTCTTCCCAAAAGTTGCAAAGTTGACAGACAACTTTTGACTTTATCGTCAATTTACTACAAGAACGTTGGTCAATAGCTAGGGGCGTGACAAACGGCATTGTCTTTCATATTGAAGCGACATTGATTTTTCCATTTGTAATGTCAGCACATTGGCAAAGAAAAAGAAGGCCTTGAGAACACTACATAGAAACGAGGCCCCCAAAAAAACTCACGTCTCGAAATTGTACAAGGCCGAGTTCGCCGAGCTCGGACACACAGGCATATGCAGCTTCGCTTTGCAGGAAGAGCTGACACAAGGTCATCTCTTCGCTCCTGAACAGAGAACCCATTTTTCTGTCTTTTTTCCGCACAGCGGATGATCCGATGGGTACGATTTATAAGCACGATTTAACGCGTTCGGCTTCAATTCTCATTGCTCGAGTCACGTATTCGCGAGGTTCTTCTCTCCTTTACTCGAAATGCGACAGAAGTTTTTCGGATAAAGATATCAGCCGTTGCCGTAGACACGGGATTACAACACTGACGAACCTTATTGTGCCTCTCTGGCCAGAAAACTGATCGGAGAGACAGGGCTTGCCGCCGCTATTCACACACACACACGAGCTGAAAAGCGGACCATGCACAGATAAATACAAATACGATCTACCATGCTACCTACACTTGCAAAATGCGTGCAAACACTAAATCGATACGAGAAAACGGATCACGAGGTTTTGTAGGTTACACAACGCCACCTGGAATTTTGCGGAACCTCGTTGTGTCATATGATCATTATTTTAATTTTTAGAAATACTCCGATGTTAATTTGGCGTATTATTGGAAAGTAACGAAGAAATCACAATGTTTTGTGGACTTTTATATGCTGTTAATGACAATGACAACAAGTAAGTAGTTCAGTAATTTACAAAAAAAACAATAATAGTCTGTAACGACTCCCTCTTTGGACGATCACACCGCCATCTAGTTGAATTTTGTGTGTCGGTCAACCTTCGTGTCATATGATCGAAGGTGTACACGGGTTTCCTCTTGGGTTAGGCAAAAGTGTTCCGATTTTGATATCGCGATATTCTTAAACTAAATAACGAAGTAATAACAATGTTTCGTCCTATTTTATGGGCGACTATGGCAGTGGCGACGGGTAATAAATTAATTCATTAATCGCTTGTAATTATTATAACTTTGAGGATAAAATGACATCGTATTTTTTTTACGATATCGGTGGTGCAAGTAGAGTGGGGGTGTGGCGAGTTTGGTTATACATTTTGAGTTCAATCATTCGTATCTTTAATTTTAAAAAAGTTATACCTTTCCAGTGTTCGCAAGTGGAGATTTCGTAGTCCTTCACAGTCCTGAAAGCGTTCTATTCGCAGATAAGGGAGAGGTTGATCAGAGTCTACTCAAAGAAGTCTTCTCCGCTGCGCTTGGTATCACACTTAAACAGGTGAATATTTAAAAAAATAAAATGACAAACAAAGCTTTACAAGAGTGTAACGTCTATTTAAAAAATGTGAGGACACAATATGAGCAAACGGAAAATCATAAATTGTTTTGTATTGATCTTTTCTCTCATTACTATTTCGTGCATCAAGAAAGCTTTCTGGAATGGGATGAACATCACCGGTCCCTTCCCACTGCCAGAAGCTGTCGTCGGTATCGCAGTTGAGGGAGAACACCTCGAATCTCCGAGAGGAAAAAAATTTACCATGAATTTTGATGAGTTGGAGGAAACTACCTGGCAGGCGCTTAGTGGTAGATTGGAGGAACGCGACAATGACAATACGCTCAGAATTTGTGTGGGCGATGGAGTAAATGCAGTGTGTACTTGCAGAGTTTTTAATTAATTTTTCAAACAGAGTTTGAAATTGATTATAAATAAAATTAACACGAAACATTCTCTACTATAGCTTGGCGAATCAGCTTTGGGAAAGCTAACACCAGTAGCGATCGATAGAAGCACTCTAAAATCATTGGACGACAACACCGATGAAGATTTGGAGATTCTTCAAGAAATAGAGCTTCTCCATGCTATCGCGGATAAAGTGCGAACGGCTGGAACTGCCGATGGTGTATCGGACGTTTTTTGGCTCGTAGTTCCTGGTATGCGACCATTGATAGATCTTCATGGCAAAGATTCACCGGCTGTTAAAGAAGCTTTTTTCCTTCTCAATGATGCTCTCAACGATGTTAGCGAGGCATTTATGAACGCTTATAAGAACAACGTAAGGCAACGTTTTGATCAAATAAATCATTAAGAATACAATAACGATGAAGCCAAAAAGAGTGATAAATTAAAAACTTTTTCTTCAGGTTCTTATCGCTGCTTTTACGAACGATGCGAACAAAGTTCGCCATGTTAGATCTGCGAGTCTTGTAAGAGAGCGCAGAGAGGATTCGAAGCCAACCCAGGTTAGTATCCACACCTAAAAAGAAAGAGAGGCAATTAATTCAATTAATCAAATGCAAAAATGGGCGATAAACATTTTTGTGAGGTCTTATTGAAAAGATTCATAGGAACAATTCCTTATAGGATGATAGCGATATAAATATTAAAGCACCAGAGAATCCATCGACAACCCCCGCTATTGAGAGCATTAAGGTACTAACAAAGTGCATGCAAAAGCTTAAAAAAAGATAATGACAAGGAGAGAAAACAAGAATTCAGTCATTCCCAGTGTTCTAAGTATTAAAGTAGTTTTGTGCATGTATAATGAGCACATAATTTAACGATTGTCTACATAGTAATGCCCGTGTCATTCGATACATGACAAAAAACCGGGAACAAGGATAAAGGCGTCGTCTCTGAGGAACTTACGGTTCATTGAGCTTTCGTGTATTCACATTTTTCCATGTTTTATCTCAAAACTTTCTCGATGATTACAAGGAAAAAAAGAAATGAAAAATCCAAAAAACCCCATATTTTGTAGAATGATGAAGAAAAGAGTGAGATAGATGAGACTACTGAAGAAGCGAAGACCACGACGAGCGACGAGGGTAGTAGTTTAATAAAATCCGACGAGAGCCACTCGTTAAATGAGAAGAACGAGACGAGAACTGAGAATAAAGAAGCCGAGGCTAACGAACCTAGGGAAAGTAGTACCATGACATCCAGTCTCGATCTGGATAATACGACACGTAACAATGAACATTCTAATACCGATACAGAGAACACAAACAGTCCATTGAAGGTATCGTTAAAAACAAAAGATGAAAAAAAAGAAAGAAATTATCACACACGTGTACTCTGTATTCTCTTTAGTCCCATGCCCGATACTCTCCATTCTAATATACGATACTCTGATCAGCTTGATTGCTTGACCACTATCCGCAACAGGCTTTTTACTTTTCTATCAGTCATTGCTACTGGTTTAAATTTTTGTCAGCACAATGATTTTTTTTTCTTGTAGCTGAACATGAGCGAATAATTCATGAATAATATCGTGCATGCGCTTTTGCTAGTGTGCTCGGTGACTATCACAGACAAAACTGCCCATTTCATGCTTTTCATCTCTCAGGGAACTCCGTTTTCGCGCCTAAGAGCATGATATTCTAGTGTAATCGACGATCTTTTATACATCTACTATATTTTGTATATATCTCGTTACGTTATTCTCCAATTATCGATTATTTTGAAGCTTGTTTACCCAGTGTATATTATTTAGCGATTGAGAAACTTGTAGATAGTCATTCTCAATCTAGTAAGTATCGAGAGAGTCTCGAGATTTTGGGATCGCTTGCGATTGGACTTTGTGAATCTAAAACAATTAATGAATGATTTCAGATTGACGATCTTAATCTCGCTAAGAAGTATAGCGAGAGCTATCCAGTCATCTTCAATATTATTCTATGGTTCGGAGTTGTATTCTTCTTCGCACTCCTTGCAATTTGCAGTAAGTAGCATAAAAATACCATGACTATTTCGAAAAAAATCAAGCACCTTAATAAAAATAATCTTCCTATTTCAGTCGCAATAGCTGACATGGATCCTGGTCGTGATTCCATTATCTATAGGATGACTTCCAATCGCATGAAGAAAGACAACTGAGATGGAACAAGCTTTCCGCCCGTAGAATGCGCGGTCTCCTCGTTTTCTTTTTTTTTTTTTTTTTTTAATATTCCAAACCAGTCTTCACGACTGTAACGCAGTCTTGTCATCTTCAAGTTTTTTCATTCCTTTACGCGATTCATGCTGCCAACGACAAAGTGCACAAGTACACTCGTATTATTGTTTGTGTACATTCGATTAAGACAAAATCAGTAAAAAGGATTATTTCGCTTGATCGCTAACTGCAAGAGAGGATTTCACAAATAAGAGCTTCAAGTTCGAATTTCACGCGAATCCTGTACATATATGAATGTATAATAGAGGTCATCGATTGTTGTATTATAAATAATGTACGTTGATATTTTAAAAACTCGTACTCGAGTATTCTTTGTTTCCGTTTTGTCAAATACGGAACTGAATATATTAGATTAAAAATAGACTCCATTTATTTCTAAGCTTAAAGCGTTGGACGTTTTTGTTATACAGGGTGGCGTAGAGACAATGAATTTTATTTAGGGCGAGACACAAGAAACAGTACACTTTAATATCTCGGAAACTAAATCCCGGAGAAGACAAAGTTTCATATAAAACGTTTAAGTCATTGAGAAGCTGATGCAGTAGTCACATCCGCTTTCCATTTGCATTATGTTTTCAAGATCAAATTGGTTTTTGTGTTCAAATGCAAACATATTTTTCATTACAGATTCTTAATCTAGAACTTGAAACACTTGTTTGAAAGAAACTTTCTCTCAGTTACTACTTTTCACAATATTGAATTTTCAAAGAAAAACTAGACAATAACAAATAACATTGAAATGACTACTGAAATTAATACTGAATTAGATTAATTAAGTATTATTCATCAAGAAGGAACAGTAAAAATCTGTTCTATTCCTGGGCATAGATATGAACAGGTTGTGTACGCTGAGCGTTAAATTTGAAGTGTTATCTAATTGGTTTGCCTGTTCTAATATTTATCTATTATGTAATTATTCATTTAAATCACTTGTTTATCTGATACTATTTTAATTAGGTATTAATTTTATTTGCAAATAATAAAATTATTTTCTCCGCATTGTTAATTTTTCTTTGAAAATTCAGTATTATAAAAATCATTTCTCTTAGTGACTAAGAGAAAAATTGTTTCAAACAACAGTTATTTGATTCGAGTTGGAGATTAAGAATCTATAATGAAAAATATATATTTCCATTTGCACAAAACAAATTGATTATGAAATCATCTTGAAAACATAATGCGACTGAAAAGCGAATAGAACTGCTGTATCAACCCCTCAGTACAAACTTTTTATCTAAAAGATTTCTTTCTCCAAGATTTAGTTTTTGAAATATTTAGGTACAGATATTCTGCTTCTTGTGCCTCATCCTATATAAAAATAAACTATCCTGTGTTTAATGCGCTATCTCTGTTCCACCTTGCATAAACCTGAATGAAGGATGAGTGAATGGAACACGCCACCCGCAAACAAGTATACTCGTTAAGATAATCTATGTTCCTTCGCAAATCTAAGTAATCTCCGGTCTTATCACTTTTGTTATTCATCATTGGTTCTTAAAAATCGTTCCGTGGTATTATATACGATGAAGTTGAGGAGGGTGGGTAAAAACATGTATTATCAGAACGGATGGATGCTATAAAAATAGAGATTGCGATTGATTCCATTTATTCTTAGAGTCCTCTGCTTATTGGGAACTGTTCATCCGTAGTATCGGAATTAAGAATGGGCAGCCCAGTCTTCATACTTGCTATTAGCATTTTTTTATGTATCGTTCCTACAAAATCTTTTGAATCATACCGACTCAAATTGAGAGTGAGAAATTATGAGAATCCAGAATTAATTGGTAAGTTTTCATCAATTGTTTTCCATTTAATTTTATACAAGTTTCTTGTATAGTTAAATGATGTTAATTAACAGTTGTAATCTTTAATCCCATTCGACTCAGTCAATTCTCCAATCCAATTAATTCATTATAGTGAATATATTTTATTATTCTTGTTTATCATTTAATTTTCTATGTTCATTTTCGTGTTACCTATTCTACCAAATTCTCATTCGTACGATTGTTATTGCTATGCTTGTTATCTTTTATTTAATATATTAATTATTTTTCCAGGTGGTGCCTCGCATCCTTGCTACAGAAAATGTATCGCCGGGGAAACTCGAACGTGCAATTACACTTTTACTCTGAGCCAGTACACCTCGATGAGCTATGCCTGCCACGATTGTCCTCGGAACAAGACTGATTGTTTTCGCGACAGTTGCGTTACTGCAGGAGGTCACGTACGACCAATAACGGTGGCCAACCACATGTTGCCAGGACCAAGCATTCAGGTGTGCGAGAACGACACAATTCGTGTCAAAGTCATGAATACTTTTACCAGCGAGAGTGCAACAATTCATTGGCACGGTGTGCATCAACTAACGAGTCCATGGATGGATGGGACTCCTTTTGTAACGCAATGTCCAATATTACCGCACAATGAGTTCCTCTACGAATTTGGAGCTACACCGGCTGGTACTCACATGTGGCATTCCCACATAGGTAAATAATTTCGACCGATTATCAATAAGATTGATTATATCTGATGTCCGTTACTCGCGAATGATTATGAAGATTAATCTATCATCGATTACAAAAACAAAGGCGAAAAAACTGATTATCAATCGATCTTATCTCCATTACAGGTTTTCAAGAAGCTGACGGTCTACATGGAAGTCTAATCGTTCGCAAATCCCAAGATCCGATCTCCCAATATTACGATTACGATCTGGCGGAGCACGTCATGATAATCTGGCATTGGTTTGATACTAGTACGGCTTTCCAATTGAAAACAGCCCTTGACAGGCACACGGGTGTATCCGGTCGCGGTTTTTTGATAAACGGCTTATCACCCCAGGTCGAGATAAACATCGACGGCACGAATTATACAACCCCAAGAAAAGTCTTTACAGTCGAATGGGTAAGAAATTGAAACTTGTTTTTACATCATCACTCATTTCTACTATTAAATTGACAATGAAAATATCGTTTCAGGGCAAGAAGTATAGATTTAGGACGATATTCAATAGTGCGATATCCTGTCCAGTTCAGATTTCAATAGATGGTCATAGAATGCTCATGATTGCTTCGGAGACTGGAACCTTCGAACCACTGGAAGTCGATTCTTTTATGGCAGATAGTGGCGAGAGATACGATTTTGTTCTCCATGCTAAGGAAACACCGGCTGATTATTTAATAAGATTTCGTGGACTTGGTGCATGTCGAGTAAAAAACGTTTCTGAGGTCGCTGTGCTTCGTTACGTAAAGGCAGAGACCGTACTGCCCTCCGATAGACTGGATAACGACGAGAGGGTTAAATTCGGAGTGGTAAGAAATTTAACATAGTTTAAAAAAGATCATTCTTCAAGTTTTCAATATTCTTCTTTTCCAGCTTTTAAATCCTCTAAATGCGAGTGAAAGCGATTATCCGGACGCTACTTTAGCGACTATCGCCACATTAAATGACACGACACCGGGAGCTCCTGACGTGACGGGAACACCAAATCATGTTTTTTACTTAAACACGG
Source organism: Tryphoninae sp. A BG-2022a (assembly GCA_030522965.1). Lineage (NCBI taxonomy): Eukaryota > Metazoa > Arthropoda > Insecta > Hymenoptera > Ichneumonidae > Tryphoninae sp. A BG-2022a. The sequence goes on along the minus strand of JAPYZT010000327.1, from coordinate 45,150 downwards.
CTTTTAATACTTACGGTTAGTCGTCCAAATCAAATTTCGCTCGATGAAAGAATTGGTCAAAATCCTCATTCTGATTATTCGTTTATTTTCCACTGCAATTTTTAGATTCTTATTTCGCTCCTGGTCCATATCCTCAGATAAACAATTTGAGTTTTGAGTATCCACCTGTGCCTCTGCTGACTGAGAGCGAACATATAACGAGCGATATGTATTGCACCGAAAGCAACGATACGGCGAAACAATGCGTCGATGGACTTTGCACGTGTCCGATGATTTATAGAGTTGGCAAGAACAGTTTGGTTGAAATGGTTGTGGTACAAACGGGTAAGTAGGAAACAATATATTGTGGATTGAATTCTTTGTTCGTCGTTCTTTGGAAAGACAAGAAGGAGTTTGATTTTAGGTCCACGTGCCGGAGCGGCTCATCCGATGCATCTGCATGGCCATCATTTTCGTGTAGTGGCAATGCAGACCCTAGAACCGAACACCACCTTTGAGAGTGTTAAAGAAGCCAACGAAGCCGGACTAATAGTCAAGAGGCTCGAAAAAGGTCCGATGAAGGATAACATCAGTTTGCCATCAAGAGGATTCGTGATTATTAGATTCATAGCTAAGAATCCTGGCTACTGGCTATTTCATTGTCATATAGGAAATCATGCTGAAATGGGAATGATAATCGTGATGAAAGTCGGCGAGGACTATGAAATGATTAAACCATCATCGGACTTTCCCAAATGTGGTAAAACCACATGTCGAATTTAGCTCAGTTCCTCTTTCGTTCCTACCCTTGAGTACCCTATTTTCCTCTAATTGTGAGTAACGAACGACATTAACTAATTTTACTTGACTTTTGTTATGCGAATATCCTTTTTAAATTTCCCCGCATAGAAACGCCCTCTGCAGGCTTATATGGTGAGGCTCGCCGACCACTTCCGGCCGTGCCTGACACTTCCGGTCGAGATCATCGCCCATGCAAAAAGAAAAGAGCGGTACTTCTGTATGCAGCTATACAATAGCTGCACTTTTGCGTAGGCGTGTATTGTGCATCGTTAACCGAATTTCTTGGATGTTGAAAAAAGAAAAATTATGTCGACGGGCTAATACAGAAGTAATTGAAAGATCATCAATTTAGAGGTAAAGAAATAATATTAAGCTCGGCATATATTTCGTGTTCAGGGTCTCCGTTGGTCTGTTGTATTAACGGTATCATCGCTATATTAAGTATTTATCCTTGATGTGACCATATATAAAATGTAAGGTTATAGTGGGCGAAAAGAACGGTGCGCCTGTGCGTGCTGTGTGCAAGTTTCGGGGTGGGACGTAGAGAATGTGACATCTCAGACTTTTCTGTATGTTTTTCGAACGTTGTAATTACAGAAATCAACAGTCGATCATTCATTGAACGAGAGATCTCTCTCCGTGTTGTCTGGCTGTCAGTGATCTGTGGAAAAAAAAACGAATTGTGTCCCACCCCATGCGATTTAGGAATAATCATTCTTCCTCCTGTTGTACCCTCGTGACTGCAAGAAAACTGTGTTAATTCCACGTAAATATGCCGGGGTAAGCGATGACGATTTTATCCATCTATTTTTGGAAGTGACTTCACACAACGCCCTTCGTAATTTCGTGTTGCCTAATTCATCGTTGACTCTACTATGCTTTTTCCATCCAGACGAACATAATTACAAAAATTAATACTCTCGATTTCTAAAAGGTTTGGAAAAACCGTCTAATTTGTCGAAATTTTAACAACTTAAATGTTATTCGGTCTCAGATGAACGTATCACTTGCTTTGTATTTATTATTGCTTAAATACATTGTTTAGGTCTATTTTTAGGTCTGTAACACGTTAATTGGTAACAACTAGGTTAAGAATGGCTGAATGTTGGTGCCCGATAATTTAACTACTTGTAATAAAACGACGTTCAAAAGGAATTTGTTTTACTTCAGAAGTAAAATTGTATTACAAAGAGTCTTTAATAATTTCAAAGCTTTGATTAAACAATTTTCAACATATACTGATGTACTTCTATTATTGGAAATATAAAACATTGCCCAAAAAAAAAACTGGTTTCAATGCGAAATTACTTATACTTATTAAGCTTGTTATCAGCGTGTATCCGGAAATTGATCACATGCTAGTTGAATATTTGATAATGTTTTGGTTTCTTTATTTTTTTGAGTACAATTATTATGATGCGGGCAATTTCTAGCAAATGTGAAAGCTTTATAAAGCATTTCTTCTTTTTAATAATAATGTTTAACATACCACGGTATTTCTCTATGTAAAACGAAGAAATTCCGCTTGCAACACTAATGGAAAGCTCCAAAATGGATTTATTCCAAAATTGAGTGCAATCTAGTTGCTTCGAGAGAAGAAAACAGTGATCGATCACAGAAATGTTCGAACATTGTGACTCCATTGACTCCTATTCTTATCAGTTTATCTGCGAATCTTATCTCCCATACTGGTTATAAGCACAAAGATAAACAAGCTTATAGGTATATCGAAGTTGTGAATTTGCTATAGTTAGTTGTGTATGAGATATCGGAAAAAGTCAGCTACAAGTTATCTAAAAAAACTCAAACACCAGTGTTCGACCACATAAAGCAATACTTTACAACAATTTTACACAGGGAGTAAAAGTTTATTAAAAATATGACTGATAACGCGATCAGTCCATTTCCAATCTCCCTTTCTCAATTGTCATTAGAAAACAGCGAATTATATGTTAGAAGACGAGGAAACTCTCGCAATAATTCGCGGAACAATTCACCCAGGAATTCGCAAGAACAATTATCCGAAAGTCACGATGATAATCAAGGTGTTTATGAAGAACTGGAAGATTGGAGAAAACCTCTGCCTATCCCACCTAGAAATATTCCAAATGTTTATGACGAGAGAAATATTCAGACACAAAATGCTGCTTCGAGATCCGGGTACTCTAATACAATATTCACCAAATTCATCAGTTTTTCTTCAATCATTAGTTCTTTGCACTGTTACAAAAATCCCATTCTTACAGTGTTATTTCTTGTTTCAGCGTTACAGGTATGTCGCTCGACCACATGTTCTGTTCCCGTTGCAGGGAAGGATTTGAAGCTCATGAAAAGATTGTCAACTCTCATGGTGAATTGTGGCATCCGCAATGTTTCGTCTGTGCTCAATGCTTCCGTCCGTTTCCCGAGGGTATATTCTACGAATTCGAAGGGCGAAAATACTGCGAGCATGATTTTCATGTCCTCTTTGCCCCGTGTTGCGGGAAATGCGGTAAATCATTAACTTTTTCATTATCGGTATCAAATGTGTTTCTCGGTTTCACTTACCTCAATTTATCTTTTCCAGGTGAATTTGTCATTGGTCGTGTCATCAAGGCCATGAATGCCAACTGGCATCCTGGATGTTTCAGATGCGAAGAGTGCAATGGTGAATTGGCGGATGCAGGATTTATCAAGTGTCAGGGAAGAGCTCTTTGTCACACTTGCAACGCTCATGTCAAAGCTGGAGCGCTTGGAAAACACATTTGTCATCAATGCCAGTACGTGAAGTCATTTCAGTGGTCGTTTTTTAATTTAAAACTTTTCATTTCTTCAAATGTTTTCTTATTTAAATTGGGTTTGCCCTTTTACTTTTCGTTTAAATTTGTACTTTGTGGTTTTTTTATAATTTCAAATGAGTAGTTACTTGAAATATTATTACCGGTCGAGATTTTATCTCTAATCTTGATACAATTATTACAGTGGTGTAATCGATGACAAACCCCTGCGTTTTCGGGGTGAAGTTTATCACCCCTATCACTTCAACTGTACAGCTTGTGGAATAGAATTGAACTCTGATGCGAGAGAAGTCAGGTCGAGACCTGGTTATGCTGCCAATGAAATGGTGAAGAAAATTTTCATGACACCATTTTTAATAGCTCAATTGGTGTTATGGATTATTTTAACGATTTATTTATTTGTTCAAAGAACGAATTGTACTGCTTACGATGTCATGACAAGATGGGCATACCGATATGTGGAGCTTGCCGTCGTCCGATCGAGGAACGTGTTGTAACTGCATTGGGAAAACACTGGCACGTTGAGCATTTCGTCTGTGCCAAATGCGAGAAACCTTTCCTAGGACACCGTCATTACGAGAAGAAAGGGATGGCATACTGCGAGACTCATTATCATCAACTATTTGGAAATTTATGTTTCGTTTGCAATCAGGTGATTGCTGGCGATGGTACGTAACAACTTATACAATTGAGAAAAACAATTTTCATCGAAATATTATTTAACTATTTTCCCAATCTTTCATTACAGTTTTCACTGCCTTGAACAAAGCCTGGTGTGTTCATCATTTTGCTTGTGCGTTCTGCGATCAGAAAATGAATCAGAAGACAAAATTCTTCGAGTTCGATCTTAAGCCAGCGTGCAAAAAGTGTTATGAGAAATTCCCTCAGGAACTGAAGAAGCGGATGCGTCGTATGTACGATCTTAATCCGAAACGACTACCGGCCTAGAAACGATATTTTTTTGTTCGCTACCGACAAAAATGAAAAATCTCGTGGATGTCTAAAAAAAAAAATATTGTATCGCTATAATAACCAAAGTAACAAATCAATTATTCTCGTATGATATTGCCGTTTTAACCAATTTTATATACGTATATATAGAAATATATGTATAAATACATATATTTATTATTATTGATTTGAACGGTGCAAAGTGAGCGATACTGTCGAGCTGAAGTTAAATAGCTACCTCCGAATAATTCTCACAATACATTCTTACAAGAGATTCCGAGTAATTTCGTACTTTACAAACGAAGCTCGCACCTTCTCTAATTCATAGCCTTTTAACAATACAAACCGTGCCTTTTAATTAAGAACAAATTCAAATACTTAAGTAGAAATCTCATTGCATTTAGTTATAATATCGCGAACTGACAAATATATTTTAGCTATGAAAACAAATGGCGCTACGTTAAAAAAGAAAAAAAAAAGTAACTCTCAAATGATTATACCGGAAATAAAAACTGGTTGTCTCGTCACGATACTGTATGGAGTTTTCTTTAACTCGTAACTAACGGAAAGAAAAATACACAAAGATTACAACGATGAATCCAACGTGTATCGAGTTGACTGTATTTCTGAGGCACGTTCTATAGGAGATAAAGCGGGACGAGGTAGGTCAATTCTAGAGATAAACTCGTGCGAGCTATGAAGAAGCCTCTCGCTATCGACTGTACTGCGTGAGACGTCAGTTGCTCCATTTCGGCGCGAAAGACTGCTGCAAGAATTTTATACGTGATAGTTTTGTGTTAGCTTTCAATCATATTTTGTGTCGAAACTTTGTCACTTGGTAGTTACTCATGAAAAAAAAATTCTCGGTACGTTCGATTCTCCATTAAAAATATGATATAAAATCGTACAATCAACATTGGCACTTTTTTATCTGATAATATCTAACGCTGATATCCGCTCAGGAGTGTCTGATAAGGTGTATCGACTACTTTACCAGAATGTCGCGAGAACCCATCAAAAATATAGCTCGAAAAGTTGTTTGTAAAAAATCCACAACGACTGCGTGAAAAGAATTTGTTTACACGAATTGGATAATTCGCTTTTGTCAGATCTCCAGGTAAGAGACCTACATACACACTAATTTCTTTTTTTCCAATACACGTCCCAGATCTTTTACGTTCTGAATATTGATACTTCCACGCAAGCGATAAATTCAACGATATCGTCGTGTCATAAATGCTGTAATGCTAACTTGGAAAGAGTTAAAATGTTTGGTTGAAAAAAAGTGTCGATGAATAAGCATCGTCGATGGTTTGACTGAGAAGAAAAAGAAATGATTCATCGTCGAGTAATTGAAACATGTTATTACCTACAAGTCGAGTAGCAGTAGCGACGAAGCTCATCTTGTGGAGTGTATGGATCTCCTCGATGGCTATTCATAAGTAATTAGTCGATAAATAAGTTTCCATACTATTCGGTGAGTTTTAATAAAAATTAAGTCCTCGACGAAGATGTTTCTCATCTTTTATTCTTCTCTTTTGTTGGTAGTTTGATGTTGATGTTTCTCAATATCTCGCAATCGTATATAGCTAAATCTCACTTAACATCACAGATCAACTGCCACCTGAATCCTTCAACATCGATCTGAGATGGAAACTGCGAAGCTGTCAATTATCGTTGTGAAAAATCAATCGTGATAACGCCTTGGGATACTTCCTGATTATACATTCGAGCACAGGATGTCGAGCTCGTCGTATAGCTACAGCCGCGTAGACGGATCTGTAAGCGGTGTTACCAGGTGAGGAATTTGCCTCCCTATTACTTACAATTTTTGTCTAAATTATTTGGTACAGAACAAGTTATATTCCTACAGTTTGGAATCTGGAAGTCAAGGGAAACTTTATCCAAGAAAAAAGAATGATTTGAAGAGGAGCCAACATAGTTCTGCTTATGTTCCTCATACTCGTTTGTCCAGATATGCAACTGCCCTTATTAATCTAGTACCCATCAGATTCGCGAGGTAATGTAGCAATTACAATTACATTCACAATTTTGTTTTTTATGTCGGAATCAAATTCCAAAATCGCAATTGAATTTCATTCTTGGAATTTCAATTGCTCCTTGGTTTCTTGATACCAACGACATTCTTCATCTATAAAGAAATGCATCGATGAATCATATTGTACTATAAACAGGGTTCCAGGATCGGAAATTCCACTCGACAAAATAGGCTTGTTCTCTAGTGTGTCTTTCAACTGGCTCAACGAATACATATCAGCAGGTTGTAGAAATGGAGCCAAGGACAAACCACTGCCAACCATAGCGAGGCTCGATTCCTGTCAGGTCAATGGTTCTAGGTGAATAAAATTTTTTCCAAAATTACTCTGAGGCATAAGAGAACTCACCTCAAAGACAGCGAAAATGAAAATTCTATTGAATCTTTCTATTTCTAGAATAGAGGGACTATGGCACGCTCATGTCGTTGAGCGTGGACAAGCTGGAGCATCGGTTCCAAGAGTAGCCTGGAAATTTGTTAGAACTCGACTTTTAGTCGCCTCCTTTATCTATCTATTGGGAATGCTGGTCTCCTTCTTCAGCCCTGTAAATGAAACCGATTTTTAATTGTTATTCGTCACACCTGCCAAGCGCAACACTTATTAAATTGTTTATTTAACAAAACTTTCAGATTATAGTACTGCGCCAAATAATTTCAAGCACGGAAGATAGATTATCCACGCAACTTCTCCAGCTTCATGGTATCTCAAAGAATGGCACATTGGATAATAATGGGACTCTTGCAAATTCATTAAATGAACCTATTGCGAGTAATGAGACTTTTTCAGAGTCTAAAAATGCCACGAATACGACAACAAAAGGACTCATCGATCACATTCCTGAGTCTCTGGGATACTTGATAATGATCGACGACTTAATAATATTCAGTAATATCGGTCTTTTAATCCTCGCAGAAGTCATCTCCTTTTTTCTTATAGCTTGGAGCGCTTCAATGAATCTTCGGTAAGGTGACGAGTCTCGTCGAGTTTCTACAATCGTTTATTAAATTCGTGAATAATTTTTATTATCTGATGCAGAACAGCTACTCGTTTGAGATCAGCTTGCTTGGCTTTGGCTTACAAAAAAATCATACGCTCGTCGATTCGTTACGATGCTTCGGCTCATCAGGTTTGTTCACAAAATGCATGAAAAATTGGAGTTTTTAAGAAGGTATATTTACCAGCTTCAAAAATTGGCTTTTTCTTACAGACCATGACGTATTTCATACCGAACGGCAAGACACTTTACGAGCTATTGGCAAACGGTCCATTAATATTTTCAGGACCTTTGATACTTTTGTTCTGTTCATTTTTTATATGGTACTCAATGGGACATTGGGCTCTGATAGGTATCGCTGTTCTCGTTACACTTTATTCTTGCCTGGTATGTACATTTCTTCTCTCTAATTCAAGATTTCACATATTATTTCCATACGAACTAATTTCTATAAAATAAACAATCTATCAAGTGTTTATAAAGTTGAACATTCTTGTTTTCAATTTTGTACAAGCGAGAGCAAATTTAGATTGTTACATAGATAGTAACTAATTTGTTTACAGATACTGACTGCCTACCTGACGAAAATATTCGGGGCAAGATCTATGGATTACTCGCTCCAACGGATGTTTCTGCTTCAAGAATTCATTGACAATATCTTCCTGGCTAAAATTACCTCGTGGGATTATTATTTCTTTACAAAAATTCGAGGTGAGTGTTGATGAAAAGTTTTCATATTACCTAAGAAATGCTTCCATTTTTTGTTACTTTCAGATGTCAGAGAAAAAGAACTCTCTGAAATGCATCATGGAGCATTAAGCGAAGGATGGAGCCTGAGTATGATCCATATAATTCCCATTGTAACAGTGAGCGCTACCACAATGGCATGTATGCTTACGAGTCAGCAAGTTGTAACAGCTCATGTAAATCAAATTTTTTGATGTTGATACCTTGAACTCATCCTGGTCAACATGAGCCAAATCAGCTCGTGATCAAGGAGAGTTAAAGAGAAAAACAAACGAAAATGTATTAACATTATTTTACGTTCGCAGTACATTCCATGCCTCGTTCTCATTCTGATAAATCTAAAAACCTGCATTCGTAATAGCTGGCTTGCTATGAGCAGTATTTCACGAGGTGTAATTTCTCTCAATAAATTGAAGGTATTGTATTAACTCAATCGGATTAGATTATCTCGATAATGAAGCGATGCAGAAAATAAAAATACCATTTCTCTTTGATAGACCGTGCTGACACTAAAGGACGCAGATCGTTTTACGGACAAGCCAATAGATAAAAATCTTGCAGTCACGATAAATCATGGGCACTTTAATTGGGAGAGATATAAATGTACTTCGGATCAAATTCGCAAGCGTAATTCGCAGTAATTAGAAGTTCTTGCTTTTGACGAATTTATACTTCACAATTATCAAAACTTCATGACACACCGCACATTTTTTGTTACAGATTTTACGTAGAAAGTATGGAAAACATACCCGTTCGTTTTGCAACATTGCGACCTACCGAATCGCTCGTCGATATCAATTTTTATGCCCCAAAATCGAAACTAATTGGAATTTGCGGATCTTGCGGTTCTGGAAAAACTTCACTGTTGCTCTCGTTGTTGGGACACTTAAACAGTGTTAGTGGACATGTTACCATTGATGGAACGTGTTCGTACGTTTCGCAAGATTCATGGCTATGCCACGGGACACTCAAGGAAAATATTCTCTTTGGGGAATCTCTCGATTCCGCATGGTATTACAGAACTATTCGTTCTTGTCACTTAGCGGATGATATAGCAATGATGCCAGGCTCAGATGACACTGATTTGTCTATGGTTAATCTGACTCTCTCTCAGAAACAAAAAATCGTACTTGCTCGAGCAGTGTACACTCAGAGAGAAATTAATTTACTAGACAATCCATTGTCTGACTTGGATGTTCAGGAAAGTATGGATATATTCGAACGATCAATCGTACATGCACTTGGATCAAAGACAGTCATTATGATTTCGGACAGAGTACAGGTATTTTGGGAGAAGAAATAACTTGTTTTCTTGAGTTATTCATACAATATGAGAAACTAATTTTCTTCATAACCTCATAGTTTCTGAACAGATGCGACGCGATATACGTGATGAAGAATGGAAAAATTGTCGAGCAAGGAACTCACGAGGAGTTGCTACAATGGAACAGCGAATACACGAACCTATTGGATTTGTACATGAAGAAGTATAAAAAAAAATACTGCAGGTATTAAATTATCTAGGATTTTCTACACAAAGCTTAAGTTTACTTTTTTTTTGCATTGTTTTGCTCATTTTGTAAAAATAATTATGTGTAATCTGTATGGATGAATGTGACTAAGTTTCAATATTCTTTGGTTTAATTGAGCAAATTTAATATTTATCAAATTTTCAGGCCTGACGACCAAATGAGTACGTCGATGAGTCAATTATTACTGAGTACTCCAGGACCAAGAGGAATTTTGACAAGTGTTAGTACTGGCACTACAATGGGAAGCATAGCGGACACAGATGTAGGTAGAAGAAAACATTAACTATTACAAGTGATGGTTGAACTAATATAAAAAAAAATGTATTTTGCATTTTTTCAGGAAGAAATGATAACTATTCAAGAAAATCACGATCTCGAGACGCCGAAAAAGTATATTTTCAAGAAAGATCTGGAGATAAAAAACAATTTTTATATGAGAAATGCAGGTGGTTGGTGTTCAGGAATTATGATCATGATTATCGCAACAGTTTTCTCATTCCCCGTTGCCTCAGCGCCTTTGGTCTTCATTTACATAGCTGAGGTAAAGAAATTGTCTATCTTTTAATTTCTAAGAAAATTAATCTCTTTATCTGTAAATTGTCCCTGTAGAAGAAAATCAACGACACCACACAGATTGTCATAATACTTTCCTCGATGATGGGTTTTCTTATTTTTTGGGGTGCCATACTTCTCGCTATTTATGACAAGGTAAGCGGTTTGCGAGGAATTAAAGGGAGTTATGTTGAGTTAAAAACAGATACAATATATGAATGGCTTATTTTACAGATGGTATTCACAGCTGCGAAAAAAATACACAGGAGATGGTTGGAAGGATTGTATGAAGCACAAATGTGTTTTTTTGCTACGATATCACCTTCCATGCTTCTAAATATTTGCAGCTTGAATCTACAAGAAGGTCAATTAAAGCATTTCAACAATCGTAAAAAAATATAAAACCTTTTTGCTATAGAAAAAATGTATCTGATTGATATAATTTCTTTTCAGTGGATTTTATGCTACCCCGATTAATAACGACTGTTCTGATGCACACAGGAATAAGTCTTTTCAGCGTGCTTATCCTAGGAATGTTGTCAGCCTGGCTTTTGATACCAATCACTCTCTTCATCCTGATTTCCATATCATACATCGTATATGCAAAGTAAACAATTCTATCAAATGTTCCACGCCACTTTCTCAACGTAGAAAATATGAATCATAACGTCCAACAAAATTACATTTAATAAATGCTTAAAAACATTGAAAATATTCAAGGATATTTACTTTTTTTTCAGGGGATTGACTTTAAGTTTACACGAGACTATACAGTCTGATTCGGTAGTACCGATTTACAATCACACGGTCAACACCATAGCTGGACGAGCAGTTATTCAAGCCTATCATAAAGAGCGTGAGTTCACGAAGCAATTTTATAAGTATTGTGACTCCAATTCGACATTTGATTTTATGCTGCACGCTATAAAACTTTGGATCGAATACAGGATTAAAATGCTTTCAGGTATGGAAGGAAGATTTGTCGTAATAACATTAAATTTCTTTCCACTCTGTTCGTAATTTGTGAACTTTTCATTAGCATTTACTCTGGGGGTCATCGTTTTGATTTGCGCTTCATTGAGTGATGTACGTGACCATTTCGAAATACTTGGACTGGCTTTTATTTGTACGCTCCAGCTAGCTCTCAGTATAGTTCATCTGACTGGAGCCTTTACAAGTGGTTATGTGAGCCTCGTTGCTCTTGGAGCTATCGACGAGTACATTGAGGTAAGACTACAGTTTTAATTCAGGTATTCATAATGTTATCTGCATATATGTAACATATTTGTTTTCCAGGGTATTCCCAAAGAAAAGAAGGGTACCGAGATTCAGATTCCTGGCTGGCCCCACGAACACAGTATCAAATTCGAAAATGTTCTACTGACCTCAAATTCTAATGACGTGCCTATTAATATCGCTATCGGTTCTGGCGAAAAAGTTGGTGAGTCTATAAAATATAATAACATTCTCAGCTTAATGTGAAAAAACAAAATTTCTCAAACTATGCTTCCTTCGCACACCAGAAAAATGGGGTTTTCTTTTTTATAGCCCTAATGGGAATTCAGTCGAATTTAAAGTCCTCCTTCGTCGCAGCTCTGTACAAATTCGTCGATATAAGCTCCGGTAGTATTTACGTGAGCGACACGAATATCGCAGATCTTCGTACAGAAACGCTACGCAAGAGCATCAATTTCATACCCGGCGATCCGGTTCTATACAAAGGAAGTATAAGATACAACTTGGATCCCATGCATGAAAGAACTGACGAGACGCTTATGACAACGTTGCAGAAAGTTTTCCTATGGGAAAAAATTGCACGATTACCAGAAAAGTTGGATAGTTCAGCAAGCACTTTGTTCACTGTGTGGGAGAGAAAGTTACTCTTTCTTGCTCGAGCACTGCTCAACAGTTCCGGCAAAGTGAGTTGGATAATATGTTTGTTCGTAAAAAAATACATCTATTTGAATAGAACTTATGTTAAATGTTGAACGAAAACAGGATACGTATCATACTTGTGCCATGGTCATTTATGGTTTTTAAACCTAAACAAGTACTTTTCTAGCAGGAAGCAAGGGTTAAGAACACTGTTTTCTTATAAAGGAATATCTTGCAAATGTTCAAAAATATTGACATGGTGCAAGTTTCATTTTTTTTTCTGTATGGCATTAAAGATATTTTGGTTTGCAGATCATAGTTATAGAAGAATCAGTGGAGCATCTTGGATCGGAAGAAGATATCGTTGACATCGTTTTACGTGATGTTTTCGCAGACTACACTGTAATTGCCCTATCTAGTCGCAGAGTATGTTACGCACAGAGAACTTATTGCTTGGATGATGGAAAGGTGAATAAAAAAAAAGTGTGCACAGAAAACTCGAAATAATTAATGAATACTTAAAAAGTTTCCTTGTCTTTTTTTATGTTTCAGATAATCGAGGCTTCGAATAGGAAGTCCGATTTGTCTCAAGCTAGTATTACCACTTCCGATCTGTTGATGTCCATACCAAAAAATACTATTCAAACTGACTTTTAATGGCTTCATTCTGTAATTTATATGTTTAATTAAAAATATATGTCATTCGTAATCAAATTCATTTTTCGCATTATTTCGTTTTTTTATTAATTATCGTCATCGTGCGTTTTTCGAAAAGGCCGAGGAAACGCTTCGTAGCTGCACAACCAATTTATAATTGGCAGTATATAAATTCGTTCCGTAATTTACAATAAATGATGACTGTAGCTACGTCATACTTGCTTAACTTCACCACTGCAATGTGGACAACAGGACATACCCGGATCACCTATTCCTGATGGAAGAAACATGTTGCCTCCCACAGCCACTGCTGCACCCATCACAGCGCTACATGCTGCATCTTGGCGCCCAGACATCAGAAGATTTGGGCTCATTAATAACTGAAAACAAAAGAAATTATAATTAAGAATGTGGAAGGTAAGAAAACGCATAAAGTATATTTAGACAGTTGTTGAGTTTTACTACACACAACAGTCATTCTAAATATAGTTGCTTCACGTATTTGACGTATATTTCACGCATATATATACGATTTCATGTGTATATATATATATATATATAAATTGTTTTTCTTTATACATATATATATATTCGTCTCCATTAAGAGAATGATACAAAACTTGTACATTACCAATATACCCTGAATGAATGATTTTTATAAAATATTCTCAATAAAATCAGAAAAGATTTGAAATTATTTCAAGGATGATAAATATCGTTACCTGCTCTGCGCTCTTCTCTACCATCGTCTTCATTTCTAGTCCAGTAATGTTGATTTCCTTCTGAAGATTAATGTTTCCCATTCCACTTAGAAGTTGAACTTTAAGAATTTCGGACAACTGGCACGTGCCCGTAACAAGGTCGACGACATTTGTGCTCGGTAATTCGTGTCTCTTGAACGACATTGTTCCGACAGGATCGAAGTTCTCACGAAGAATGCTCAAAGTTCTAAAAAATAATTATAAAACTGAATAAGATAATTAGAGCAGAAATGTACAAAATAAAAATTTTGACAATAAATTTACTTGTATGATTTCATAGCCATGTCACGAACTTTGCTGTGTTCTTCTAGGAGTCTCTTCACAACTTCCTGAAGATCTGTGGTTCTCTGACAGAGAGCTGCTTTCCATCTTGCTAACTCCTCCACCATCAGACTACTTGCCAAAAATTTGCTACGCCAAACCTCGCACTGACCTGCCAGCCACTCGGTCTGTTCCTGATGAGTACTCAGATGTTGGGCAGAATTTAATAAAGCTCGTGCAAGTTGTAATTTGTCCTCGGTTAGAAGATGAACTTTAGTCTGCAGGTCTTCGCCGACTGCAGCTACTAAAAGATTCTTCAATTCTCCATTCACCTACATGATTAATGTGTTATAAGCCATAATAAGTATATTGGTACTTCATAAAAATTGAATGTTTTTATGAAACTACATAATTCAAAGTTGACCTGAGCTTGAAACTTGAGTTGATTCTCCAGCTGAACATTTTCATCTTTGAGATTTTGAATTTCTGCCTCGTAAGCTTTCTTCTGACTATCCCATTCTTTGTGCTCAATGTCTTTCAACTCATCTTTTTTCTCATCTCGCACCAGGGTCTCTGTCTCGCTTTCGATGGATTTGTGTAAAGCCATTTGTGCTACCATCGTGTTTATATCAAGATTATTTCTGCATGATTTTTTGTACTTTTTCTCACAGGGTACTATGGGATTAACTGCGGCCTTGTAAGGCTCATAAGGTACGAATTTGGGCTCTTTTGATTTTAGAGATTGAAGTATATGCTTTTTGCTGTGAGTTATGCCCTTTGGTACAAGATTAACTATAGTTCCGGTAGGTGTAACCGGTGGTGTGCAAGGAATTTGTTTTAGATTCATTGGATGATATATCAGAGTATCACCGAGACGAGTTTTTTTTTGTTTTATCTCGACTTTGTCGCAGACAACATTTTCCATTCCATCACCCTGAGTTCGTCCTGGGCAGGGCATGCTTTGAACATCTGTGAATAATGAACAAAAATCCATTTAACATTCTTATACATTTCCATTCAAGATCCTTCTTCCAGCATATGTAAATAATGGTTTAAAATATATAGTAATAGTAACACGCGATGAATTTTTAGCAGTTGTTATTAACTTCTTTAGCAATTAGCTCAATAAAAATGACTTTCTTTATAATAATCATAATACTCGTATGACAATTTTATAGACAAACCTGTTGATCTATCGCTAACGATGCTGCTCTTTCTTGAACTGGAGAATATCGCTGGACCATCATCTTTCGACAGCTTATTTTTTCGTTCATTCATGTTTATAATTTATAATAAGCTTTTTTACAAAAGGAAATAAAGTATTTATTACGCGAATTGTACACGGTGGAATACGTTACAGGGCCTATCAGCTGTTCGTCAGTGAACTCCCAGAGGTCGATCGTTCTTCGACTGGAGTCAACGATCGTGAGTACGTTTGACACGGAAATGCAACGATCTGACACGATTTCACGAGCATCGAGGATAAGATTTGTCAACGTTTTGTCGCTTGGCGTTCTGTCGACGAATCTTCATCGTACAAGACCAACAGTGCAAGAAAATTTGACGTGTCGCATCGGCTTCGGTAGTTGATAAAGTGGAATTACTCTCTCTCTCTCTGTCTCACTCTCCTTCTCTCTCTTTTTCTCTCTCGCGTGACCGCAAGGGAGAAGGGGATTGGCACATAAATAAGTCATAATCGTTCCCCTTCCACGGAATATAAAGTCTTGAAATTGCTTAGCATTTGTGCCGACTGCTTTTCGCTACACTGTCAAAAATTTATTTCGCATGTGTTCACTGTATTTTGCACACATCGTCGTGAAACGTAACAACACGCGATCTCCCACCGTTCTTCGTTGTTCCTGTGCTTACTGTTTTATTTTTGCTCTTTCTGCATTCGAGGAAGCATGTTTCGATGATGGCGTCAAAATCGCGCTCGACGAACGTCGTGTTTTCAAAAATACAAAACGTTGTAAACAAAGCGTGACCAGATGAAGATGAAACGTTCGAAACTGGAGGTGATAAATGCGACTGTCGAATCGTATCTGAAGAGACGTCGTTATCAGGTGAGAATAAATGATGATTTTTTCATTCAATTAATGTGTTACCGATGACCCGGAATAAAAAGGGAAATACCGTGCGGAAAATCCTTGCCCTGTCGCAACATAACCTCAATTCGTTGATACTATTTTAGAGTTTTTTTAATGTACACCATCGTTCAGTATCGCCCAATTAGCATTGTGAGAGATATAATCATTCATTTATGATTCAAAGGACGGTGATTTGTTTCACAAGAACGATAGAATAGGCTGTCGAACGAGCGAGGAAATGACGTTGAACGCGACAGCCGAGAGTGGCACATCGCGCGACAATTCCATCGTCTTCAGTGCTATTATGAACGACGTCGTAGCCGCAGATCAAGCTTATCAGAGGTTTGCATGTTTCTTATATATCTTGATAATATATAGCAATCATATTGTCAATTTTTTTCACATCTCAGTAGGCTAGTCCAGCTACGCAGGTCAGTAACGCCCATTGAAAAATACCATCAACGTCTTTCACTCCAACAGGACACATCTGTCCTAGCTTTTGGACCTTATTATCTATTTTTGTTTCAAAAAATTATCAAATAGTCAACATTGTTTGAAATTGGTATCGTTTAGAACAATTTATAATGCAAATTTTGTATTCTGTATATTGAATGTTTTGCATATTATTATCGTGTTACTGATAAACCCTTTTGTTTGATAGAAACATCCCAAAATGGAAGTATAAATATGTGATTGGTTATAATGAATTAAAAAGGATTCCAATTTGTACAAAATCATAAGAGAAAGCGATTTTGAGAGATCACGTATAAGTTTGGTATTAATAGAATTCAAACACAATATCTCAAACATTTTTTTGTTTCTTGCAGACTAAAAACCTGGATCAACAACATCACCAATGAGAAAATGAGATCAGAGTTATTAGGTCTTCTCTATCCTGTTTTTTGTCATCTGTATCTTGAGATGCTTCATGCTGGCAATAGACAAGCAGCATTGCAATTTCTCAAATCTCACCAAAGCGATTTTCTCACTGATACCGAGAGAGACTTTCTTGAGGAATTGTCGAGTGTATTTTCGATACATGACATAGAATTAAGGCCGTTTGTCAATGCCTTTAGGACCCGAAAGTACAAAGTTGATATGTCAGATGAGGCTCATATTTGCTTGCAGAAATTTCTCACCAAGCATGGACATATCATAATAATGCAGGTACAAATTTAAAAAAAGAGAACAATAAGGCTGTCTTAAGTGGCAACTACAAATATAACGAGATCCATCTCATTGCATTCGTTTTTACAATGAATATTTATTTGACAGGTCATAAATATACACGTGACTATAATTAGAAAGATAGTTGACACGAACTCAATGGATGAGGATGGTATTGAGAGAAGTCAGAAAAACGAAATCGGCATAAACGGACATGTTGAACAGGTTGCTGGTACAGGAGTTGATCGCGAAATGCGGGAACTCCAAGAAGCGATACGATTGATACGAAACAATGCTCATCAACCACTGAGAATAATGACAGTGAATAACGCTGTCGAAAAGTAAGAGAATGCCGATTTGTGATTCTTTTTACATAGTCTACAAGGAATTATATTGATTTCTTTATTTAGTGCGAGTTGTGGACGAATTACACCGAATATGGACAAATTAGCATCGGGATTTAGTACAGCGGAAATAAGACTTTGGGGAATCGGTGACACAGTTCTTATGATGCCGACGACGCGAACACCATTGGTAACTTTTGCCTGTGATGCAGCATGTACAAGTCGACCACCCGAAGCCAACACAGACATGTAAGAAAATCAAGTGCATATCATTTTTGTGATTTCTTAATTACTTATTTGTCTTTACCCCAATAGAGAAGAAGCTGGAGCTGTAATATTACGTGGTCATACAGACGTCGTTCACGACTTGAGATTCGTATCTGAATCGGAAATACTTCTCTCGGTTTCGAGCGATAAGGACATGAGAGCTTGGCGACTAAACGATTATTCTTGTGCTGCTGTTTACAAGTAAAAATTCTTATGCCACTATTTGCAAGCCATTCGCATCTCGGCGATTGCAAGCATTTCGGCGATCTGTTATTTTTGTAATCTTCAATTTTTTGTCGATTTTCAGTGGTCATAATTATCCTATATGGTGTATGGATACGAGCGTTTTCAATCTGTACATCGCAACTGGTTCACACGATAGAACTGCCAAGTTGTGGTCGCTAGATCGAAAATTTCCCCTGCGAATATTCGCCGGTCATTATTTAGATGTCAACGTGAGTTTTGCCATCAAGTTTCGGCATCTATTATTGTTTATTTTCCAGCGTGATCTCCATATTTATGTAAGCTATTGATTTCCTTTTAGTGTATAAAATTTCATCCCAATGCTCGTTACTTGGCAACCGGCTCAGCGGACAAAACGGTACGGCTGTGGAACAAAGACGACGGTAGTCTTCTCAGGGTTTATGTGGGAGCTAAGTCCACGATTTATAGTTTGGTCTTTAGCCCGGATGGAAAATATTTAGCGGCGGCGGGTGAGACGCTTTTTACTCTTTTTTTTCTAGTAGGTATAACTGTTTTATCGAGTTTTCAGTTTGCAACGATTTTTCATTATTTATTATTTACTTATCAGGTGACGATAAATGCATCTCTATATGGGATTTAGCTAAGAATGAGTTGCTCACGGAACTAACGGGTCATCAAGATACTGTGATGAATTTAGATTGGAGTTCTGATGGTCAATATATCGCAAGCGCCAGTATTGACGGTGTTGTACGTCTCTGGTCTACACATGAACATATTAGCAACGGTAGTAGGTGAGTTTCTAAAAATAAGTACATATTTAAGCTTGACCATCTTTGTTTTTAACACCAATAAAATGTTTCAGTGGATCAAGCAACTCAACGATCGAAGTTAATAGCCCTCAAGTATACTCAACAAATTGCTCAAGTATCCTTTCGCTTCAGTACTACCGCAAAAACAATTCTCTCGTATGCATTGGCACGGTATGAGGGAACATCGTCTCTATGCTGCCGACCATAACAACTTTTTCCGGATAGGTCCCAAGCTGTATAAATATACATATACCGTAAAAGCCGTACGAAACCTTTGTATCCACTGCCACGGGATTCACGTATCTAAAAAAGATCTCAAATCTTCCCCACTATTCCATCGGCAGCTATGACGATTCGCATAATTACACAATTCATATGATATTTGTCGCATTCACCATCGTAATCATCATCCGAGATCGCGTGAAAGAACAATCGTGGCGGAAGAGAACGGACAAACGCCGTTAGCGGATCATTAGTCTTCGAAACTGTTGACACAATGAACAAATACGAAATATTAAAACTGCGCTAATTGCATAGTAATATTAGAAGTTCGGGTAATGATAAATCCAAACTACCATGCTGGCTGTGGAAATGCATAGTATTCTCGTCTATTTTCACGTTGAATCCGGATACGGAGCGAAAATATAGAAAAATTCAATTTTTATTCCCAATCCACTTGCTCGCATGTGAAGATGTAAAAAAAAACGAGGAAAATTTAGTTTTTAGAAACCTACGTTGTTCATAATTTTCAACCCTCGGTAACACTGGAGTAACGATGAAAACGACACAAAAAAGTTACTTTTATCGAATAAAACGTTAATTGATAATTCGACGACTGTTATATGTAGAGATCGACCTAGATAAAACATTTAAGAAGAGATAGGAGAAGTCGAATCTCTAAGAAAGGCAGGATAATTCACTCGCACACTTCGGCGATTGACTTTTCTCATAATGTTTGTCGAATTTTTCTTGTTGGCGTAAAATTGTTCAAGATTTTACACATATTTGTAACGAGAGTTAAGATTCGTTTGGCCTGCGGCAGCATGATATTATCGGTGGTAATGATTTTTTCTTTTTCTTTTGCTGAATCTACCTCATTACCTAAGATTGTAATATGTAATATTTCTTCCATGTATATTTAAGTGAATTTTCTTTTCACGTCACTTAAAATAACGAAGTAAATAGGTGTCATAATATCTTCGCGATTGTATATGGAAACAAAGAACAATGCGTACAGATTGTATCCGATACCTACCCAATTTCGCGTACAGGATGAATAAAGCACAAGCTTTAGAAAACATTGAGTTTGCGCATAACGAGAATGAACTATGACGAAACATCAACGAGGTAATGAAAAGAAAGGAGAAATAATAAAAACCAAGTTTGTAAAGCACTCTTTATGTGACTGATGGGAATTACAACAGGTGGTACAAAATATGCGTTTCGTACTCTCATAGGTGACAACATTTTGGCAAGCTCGTGTGAACAAAAAAAAACATTCTGTCTTAATGTACAATTTCATTCGTATGATTCATTAAAATAACACTTCAGTTAAATGCTTTTTAAGGGGAATCTCGATGAGTTATTCTTATACTTTATATTCTTTATTTTCCAATGGTCCAACACAATGAACAAAATGCTTGAGTGTCTCAACGGATAATAAGGTTAACACATGCTGAATTGGATTTGATTTTTCTTCAGTAAAAAATACGCTGTTAAAAGAGGAATGAAAGATGTATTGACGTACCCTAATGTTGGATTGTACAATATGATCAACAAACGTCTCAAATTAATTACGAAACCTCTTCGACGTATGATTCTCAATATACATTACAATGCTTATCTACTTCATACGGATTACAGCGAAGGAAATAGTGATAACGAAAAGACCGTTGTTATCTTTTCATTGCAGGAATTTTCGCAAAAACCGTGATTAACAGTAATCCGCAGAATTGCAAAATGTATATGGGATAATTGGGAGTAGCGGGCAAAACTCAAACATTGATATCACTATTTTTGCTTCATGACGACCTGGCTTATTAAGGAAATAGAAAGGACGAAGACGAAAGAGAAAATTGACCAACAGATCACAAATAAACATTGTACAAACCATTAAACGTTGATAAGTTCCGTTTTCGGTAAACTCTGTTATTGATAATCAAAAACTATCGTTTGTAACGTCCTTTTATTAGCTGTAACGCCTTTGCCATGAGGGGTGCTTTGTTTTTCTTACCGACGCTCGATGCTGCAATTAAAAAGAAAAACAAAATGATTTTAAAAGAGCATCAGAAAATATGTACAATCGTTACTCAATCTTGCTTTTCGTGACAAAAGATCAAATTACTTACATGATGATTTCATACGCGCTATCGGTGGTGGCGGCACAGAAATATTCGTTGCCAAATTTCCGCCGCCGCCGCCACCGCTAAGTATCAACTTTTTCTTTAAATCCGAGGACGGCGTTGACGATTTTGCCGTGCCATATTTTGCTTGCTTTCGTAATACGTTACGCGGAGGTTTCACGACATTGTCAACGTAAGCGAGTTTTGCCGACCGGACTGGCAATGATTTATCGATCGATTCTTTTATATTGGCTGTTAAGGCCTTCAACTTTACTTCCCTCTCGTCTCTGCAACGCTGAAATGAAGAAAAAAAGTATAAAATAGGCATGTCTTCAAAAAAATAATATTGAGCATGAATAATTTAATTCAACTTGTGAAATAACTTTACCATATACATGTCACGCCAACTTTCCATTTCCTCTCGCTGTTTCTCGCGAAATTCGCGGTTACAATGGAATTGCCAGAGGGAATCGGTATCCTCGATCAGGTACGGATTATAATTTTCCAGAGTAAACAATTGATCCGGCATAGCACGTTCCAATACGGGCTTCAGTATGTCGTAAGGAATACCGCCAGTGAAACCGAGAGCTGGACAAGAAAGGGCAAACAAAAGGGCAATATTAACAGAATCTTGAAAGGGAACGATTATGGTAAAGCGACGCAAAAGTAATCTCACCGTCCATGTGTTTAATCAGGACCCGGATGCACACTTCGCAGAGTGACGGTACGCTCGTGTAGCCAGATTTCATTCCGGAATATACTTTCGTTCTTAGAACAAAAAATATTAATTACATTGAATTATTAATTATATTGGACGATGAAAGATTTATTCGACGAATAAGATTATGCAAAGTTTACAACGAAAGATATTAGGAGCTTCAATAATCATGCACAAGCTTGTGCAATGAATGAGTGTGTCAGTTACAAATGAGACGATAATGGATTAATTGGAAAATTAAAATGTGAAAACTTTTCCAATGACAAATATGATATTAATTACAATCGCAGCTTCAATAATAATGCATAAGCTTGTGTAATGAACGAGTGTATCAGTTACAAATGAGACGATAATGGATTAATTGGAAAATTAAAATGTCAAAACTTTTCCAATGAGAAATATGATATTAATTACAAACGAGATAATGGATTTACACAACCGGGTAACAATGAAATTGGATGAAAAATTATATTGTCACAATAATATATTAGTCGCTAGTTGGATAAAAATGAATGAAGTATAAAAATAATCTCGGATATTTTTCAATTACCGCAGGCCCTTCGCGTATATAACATCGCTTAGAGCTTTGTCCTCGTCCTGTTTACGATGAAGGGAACTGTTGTAGTGAGCGGGCAGTGGTTTGTAGTTGGGACTTATCTCGGGTAACGTCGATGCCAAATCGACGTTGAGCGGTTCAAGCTTGACGTTCGGGGCTAAGAGGGAAAGTGCCTGGGGGAAAAGAAAATTTTATGAAATCGCTATTAATGCAAATATTTGTGTTCGATTGCAGGCAAAATTTACTTGAGGCTCGTTGCTTGTCGGAAACTCCGTCTTTATTTTGACTGAGCTTTTACTTCCTGTCGATAACAACGATGACGATGCTGATGACGACGACGAGGACAGTGAAGTGCCAGGTTCGGTTTTTATCGTTTTTATCAGAGGTGAGGTTGGCGAGACTGGATTTTTCTTTCGCGAGGAAGGACGATCCGTGCACATGCCGAGTGCTTCAGCAAAACTAGCACCTAGGAAATGACCAAAGATTAATAGGATGAAACAAACAATGGAAAAAACAAAATTATTCACTCATGCATTAAACGGAGTATACCGGAATTGCAGTCAATTCCACCGTCACCGTTGATTTTCTTCTTCTTAATTTTCTTGTCCTTGGGTTCTTTAAATTTGTCCTTCGACTCTTTGCCATCGCTGTCCAATTTGCTTTCCTTCTTGATCTTCGGTTCTCGACTCTTTTCCTTATCCTTGTTTGTATGATCCTTAGAACTAGAGCTACTTCTGCTTTGACTTCTTGATTTGGATGACGTTTCTTTCCCAGGGCTACGATTCTCGTCTTTTCGTTTCTCGCTCTTTCTGTGCGTCGATGTATCTCGCTCATTCTTTGTTCTTTCCCGCTTGTCACTTTCGCGTCTCGTCCTTTCCGAGGATTCGGACTTTTTTGAGCTTTCTCGCGATTTCGATTTGGAAGTTTTGTCAGATTTTACGGATTGTCTTAGATCCGGACTGCCGCGTTCGTAAAATGGCGGTGAATCGGGTGTTTCAATTTTCACTTTTACCTTCTCGGGAACATCCGAGTCAGAGTCCGATTCGACTGAAGTATTGGGCAAAATTTTGCCACTCTCCTCGTCAGAGCTTCTCGGTAATATTTGTGTTGGTAGATCGTCATCTTCCTCATCTTCCTCGCATTCGTCATCAGCTTGCGACTCGAGACTTTTTCGTCTCTTACTCGTTTCCCTCTCACTCAACGAACTATCGAGTTTCCGTTTTCTTTGAGAATCGTGATTTTTCGACGAATTCTTATTCGTTGTACTGTGACTACTGCTACTGCCGCTGCTTGATACTCTGCTGCAATCCTTTCGTGTTTCTTCAGGTCTGATCGAACGATTGGTTTTCGTGTTCGTCGAACTCTGATTCGTTATATCTCTCGTAGATTCGTGTCTGCCATCGTTTCTCGATTCTCTTGAACTTTTTAATTTCTTATCACCCTTGTCCTCGTTTTTTGTTTGTCTCTTGTCTATGCCATTCTTCGAAACAGATCTGTCGTCGCTTGTCTCTCTAGATTCTCTCATTTCGTTCTCTCGTGTCTTTGAATTCTCCAAAGATGACGAATTTTTCCCCCTATGACGTGATTCTTGCTTATCACTGGTGCGACTTTTGTAGCGCGATTCGCTGCTTTTGTGTCTGGAAATGTAAATTTTGGACCTCTCAAATTGGTTAGATCATCGTTTACCAATAATATTAATTAGAATTCAGTAAGAGTATACTTTGCTCTAAACAGGAATAATTCAGCGGTTGAGTTTATAATATAAACTAGAATATAAAATTACAGATTTTATACTTTGTGGAATTTGTTGACGAATTGTCTCTATTGTTGCTGTCAGGTTTTGGAGAATTTGACCGATCACTGTATCCTTCGGGTGCATCAGGAACACAAGCCTCATCTTCTTCCTCACTGGTTTCCTCATCTACTACCATCGTCTTCCATTTGGCCACGAGAGCTTTTGCTGCATCTCCAATGCTTCCATCATACTTTCGTAAGGCATTCACAGTTCTTCCTACTCCGGTCTCCTGAAGATGCTGCACCGTTACTGGCAATCTGTAGAGTTTTTCTATGCAGTGAAGAGTCTACAGAGAAAATGAAATCAATTTCTGTTATCTACGCATGAACACATCATTTCTAAACATATAATTTGCAGTACAAGATAAACTTTGCACAACATTTTGTTTTCTTGTAACAAACGCTTTGTGGTTATGAGTACAAAAATTGGGTTATGATGCGATAATATTCAGAATATCCGAGTGTTAAAAAATTACATTTCAAGAAAATGAACCAATGTGTTTAATAGAAATAAATACTTGGTGATATGAGAATAGTATGATCTATTAATCTAGAATACTCTGAATAATTAAAACAATCGTTTTTCTTATAATGATGATTTTCATATGATATTGTTTTCATTACTGTTTTCCCTATCTCCGAATATTCTTCTTTAATATCAGAGTTTGAAATAAATTTTACTACATCATTTGTTTTATCATATGAAAGTTCCCAATGGGGAAACGAATATTGCATCATTTCTCACAAATTGACACAAAACCTAATGTATTTTCATGGTATTGAAAATTTTGTTGATAAACATTGTTGTCTTTTTAAAGGTCTACATTGTAGGAGCGACGAGGTCCAATCTTTAACAAACAGTGAACATTCAATAAAGATCCTTTAGCAATATAATTGATAAAGCAGTTCTGAAGTTAAGAAAGAGATTTTTTGATTCATCTGCCTCGATTAAAAAATAAGCAATCCCATAAGCAAAGGGGAGATAACATCTCCAACAGATGTTAAATATGTATCTTGTAATTAGTCGAATCATGGTCATAAGGTTAAGGCACTGGAATATTTTTATGATTATGAATTATATTGTTCAGCATAAAATAACTTTAACTTTACGATGCTCCGTGAATCGTCATATCGGTAGTTATCCTCACTAACAGAGAGGTTATCCCCGTTTTCCTCATAGTCAATGATTCGAGTAATTTTTTTTTCGTTCATCTGCTTGGAGTGTTATTCTAGCGTATATAGAAACGTTATTGTTCCTCTCGTTATTTGATTGCGAGACTTTTTACACACCCTTGTCTCGTTCTCGGTGCATCTTTCTAAGCTTCGCTGGTAATGCTGAATTTTATCCACAACGGACATATTGGCAATTGCCAGCTGTTAAGAGGAGAGACGTATAGTAACTTGCTTGCTTGAGTGTTTAGAGCGTTTAGAGTAAGGGAGTGAGATCACGGTGTGAAGGGACGGGAGGGGAAATGTGGTGACAGTCTTCTCCCTCTTCTCCCAGCGCAGAATAGAGATTAACCCGAACACATTTCAAAAGTTCATAGAAAGATAAAATCCAATGTTGCCTTGTCGTTTTAAGTTCTCGTCTATTCACTTGTGTTACAAACCAAATTGACCGTTTTTATTTGCCTCCTACTACAATGCCGGTAAACGCAGTATAACAACGATACTTCGTAGTAAGTAAAATATGCCGAAGCGCGAAGTGATGGAAGAGAGCTTTCGCATACGCGGACCGAGTTTTCTAGAATTTGTCGGAGTACAAACCGGATAAACACTCCGTGAATCTCGTCGTTCAAGCGTACGACTTTGATATTACCGGTTCCATAGCACTCCAGCAACTTGCTAATAACTTTCGTACCGCCAGTAAAGAAACCGTATCTCAAGAATAAATAAAAAATTACGTCTCAAAATGTTCTTCTTCGATCGTTCACAATAGTTGATAATTATGTATACCACAATCCATGACCACTCAACAAGTTTATGATTTAAACCAAAAGCTTTTTGCCGCCTTTTCTTCACACACCAAAAATATTAAAGTTAAGTCGATAAACACCGATTTCTTTTATATAAGGTAAATAGAACGGTCATCCGATCTCAGAAAATTCTCTGACCGACGATTTAATATTATTAACTTACGTAACCATCAAATGAACTTACGAAAAGTCTACAAACATGCGCATATCGCATTAGCCAGCGCCAGTGCGGCGCAGAGCTGAAACATCTCTCGAGGCTGACTTTCTAGTATCTTCAATTCTCACGTTGGCAGCACTTACAATTGGCCTACTCTCGTATACCGGTGCAGCAGATTCCCCACGGGATTCCAGCCGGGTGGAGAACGACCAACACAACCAAAGCTCGTAAGGAGGTATATTTGTGTGAGATATAAAAACGTGGGAAGGTTCTTCGGTGTCTTCCATCATTTGCGCGCGAGGCCCAGTATAGCATAAGCGTTTGTCGTGTATGGTCGAGTTATCTCGTAGTCGTTCATTCCGTATCTTCGCCTGTGTGCTCACCACGAGAGTGCCAAGGGTGAAGTAGTGTCGGACGCACGCGGGCCGGAAACTGAATCGTTTAGTTTTCGGAATTGTGTCAGTAACGCCGGTCTCGCGTTTGCTCGTGGAACAAAGTAAAAGAGGAGAAGAACGATAAACGATTCACCATGTTTCATCTCAAGAGACTGGTACGATCTTCGGGATCGATGAAACAAGTACCGGCCGCGGATCTTCAGAGTGTATTGCTGGCTCGTGCATTACCATCGACAACGACAGTAACGAATACAACGGCGAATCGTGGCTATGCCGATCATCAGATACCTGACAGGCTCAAGGACATACCCACATCGGAAAACCCAAAATTCTTTAATATGGTCGAGTACTTCTTTCATCGAGCTTGTCAGGTAGTGGAGGACAAGCTCGTCGAGGATGTTGGCTATCGTTCACGTATGACACTCGAAGAACGGAAGAAAAAGGTCAAGGGTATACTCATGCTGATGGAACCCTGCGATCATATTCTCGAAACTTGCTTTCCTCTTAGACGCGATTCGGGAGATTACGAAATGATAACCGGCTATCGAGCTCAACACTCGACCCATCGTACACCCTGCAAGGGAGGTTGGTACACCACTTTCATTCCCTATCTTTCTCACATTTTCTTCCTTCATTCCATTTCACTCCAATCTCTGTATTTTGTTTCAAAATACCGACACATTTATACAAAATAAAGCTGGAAATGGAAATGAAATGGAAAAGTGAAAATACTATTAAAGTTTAATTTTAATTAGCATGGAATCAAGTCTGACCTACAGGATGGAATTGAGATGGGATCAAAACTGAAATTGAATTTAGCGTAAACATTAAGTTGAAATGGTAATATAATTGAGGTTCAGATTTTTCAATAATCCTTGGTTTTCCTCCAGCTTATTCAGACAATGGCGGAAAGACACAAAGAAAATAAAATTCATCATTTATCAAGCTTATTTACATCTCACGATATTCTCATTCAACTGTAAATATTCTTGATTTTACAAACATTTTTATTCTACTCTTCGCAACGAATTTTTCAAGCCTGACTTCGTCATCAATCTTGATGAACTATCTAGCACCTATTTACGTAATGTACTCAAATATCGCACCGTTTCTATAGTACCCAAAAGGTGTGCTGAAAGTTGGAAAATCTTTTGTTATCTCCACCTTACACGTTATATTGTCTCGATTTGAAGAAATCGTTATCAATCGTTTGCCTTGCCATGTCGGTCACCATGTGACTCGAGAATGTACCGTCTCCAACTTAGATTACCAATGTGTCCAGTTCTGCAAAGAATTTCCTTAGATAAGAGGCATGGAGGGAACGCGACTCGTGGTGAGTTCGAATTAATTTCCTTGCTAACATTCCTCGACTAATAAAATGAAATATGTATTGTTTCTAATTATATTTTATCGTTTTCAGAATATTCATGGTTAAGAAACTTTTAAATGACGAATGATGATTTATAATAGAGGACTAACACATTCGACCAAATGTGTGTTTGCCACGACTGCTGTTTACTCGTCACGTGCCGCTATGGATCTTCACGATTGAATATTCAACCGATCATCTCGTTTTCGTCGCGCGCTTATTATTACTCACACCTATATAGACCACCATCCATAGAGCAAACATATCTATATAGATCCGCACATGCTTATTTATATATTTATAACCAGCGGGTCATCACATTGGCCGTGCACAATTACCATTTAATGTTATTCCCTCTGCCCCGTGCTGTTTGTTAAAAGCCACTCCTATTATTCTCGTTGTTTTTCTGCTATCTAATCAGTCCTCGAGGTCTTTCCCGGATGAGAGTTTGTTCGCGCAAATAAATTCACGGGAATACAGTTTTATGATCCGTCGATTAACTCGATCGACGATGGATCGAGTATTTTTCAATGTTTTGCCGTGATTGTTGCACGATAAGCAAAACTACATGCGCGATAGCTTTTCCAGGTCAACGTTCCGACGTTGCGAGACTTGTATTTTCGTACAAAAAGCTACTAAAGCTCGGTTTCGAGCCTTCCGTTGTATAGAAGGAACGCTTTTAGAAAACAGTCTATTTGTGGCTCTGCTCACACTTTGCATTTGGCGACGTAATACACGATATTCTTTGTACGTTGTATTATTTTTTATACTGCAGTATTTTACTTGCAACGATGAAGACAATTTTTGGTCAAGTTCTTTAGTATACAAATACATTGTAGCGTTTCTATCCATTTGCAGCTCTTCCCTAAATACTATCGCTCACTGGAGTCTCTCACAGTTGTATAATGACTCCAATTAGAGTCCCGACTCGCGTGATAAATTTACACGCCAAACTCGTGGGTGACGTTTTATTTTTTGATATGGTTATTCGCGACGCGAGGGCAAACAAATTTGTTCTCTGTAACTATTTACTTCGAACCGAGACCTCCACTTCTATCCAATCGTTCCATTCGATTTCATAATTTCATCAATAAATCTGTTAATAATTATATAATTCAGATTTCTGCAATTCAATATTAATGAATAATACAAATATAAACTTATCTTTCATTTATAGATGTTTCAAAGATGTTATCAATTTTTTTTCTGTATAATCTGTGGAATTTCTAATGATTTTCAGAGTTTCAAATGGAAAAAAATTAATCCAGTGACTAGTTTCGAATGCATTTGATGTGATTGGACACGAGGCGATGCGGCAATGGAAAGATGGAAATTCGATCGTTTCAACGGATGAGCCATTCAAAATAGAATTCCGAGTAAAGGCGAGTTGGCTATAACTGCTCGAGACCGGTTTTTTAAATTTAATATTTCTTTTTCTTTCAGTAAATTGTCAACTGCGTTCAGAGACTTTCATCCACGCCTCAATAGCATTTATGTTCCATCGGAGAAGGATTCGTATTCACAGGCAAAAAGAAGTTGGAACTATGTGATGTTTTTAATCCACTTTTTTAAATTGTGGATGTCTGAGGAAAATTTGCATCGAATAGTTTCGTCGATTTTTCTACCAGCAAAACGAGACTCAAATATCGTCGATCGGTCCTGGTCCATCCAGTAGAACGATGAGGTCAAACGAAGGAAATAGAAGACAAGCTAAAGGCGTTGCCCTCGTTGGAAGGTCTAATGGGTGCACACGAGCGAAGAAAAAGCGAGACGCAATGTGGTAAACGAGGTCAAACAGAAATCCCAACCTGCATCGTAACAGGCTTAAAGCACACCTGTGTAGGAGAATCACGTAATCCAAACACCAGACGCTAATTGTACACGGGCCGGCATAACAAAAACCATCTGTTTTAACCGACATTTAGTATCACTCTACAGCGAGCTCTTGCAATACCAAACGATGGTCGAACGAATTTATATTAGATTCGTTCGTATGTTCTCTTCGAAGGAAAAGTAAGAAGAAAGTTTGATACATCGATCGAATGAAAAATAAAAGATACAATGCAACGAGTTCTTGCAACGCTCCAATGTAACTCGACAACATTCAATTGTCCTTGTGAGTTTTCTTTACAAGAAGAAAAAGAAGAAGAATCGATGCAATATGTAAAACAGAAACAAAAATTTTGATGAAGTTTCACTCAAAGTTTGATCTTGCCTTATGGTCGACAAGAACGTTCTGCTTAATGAAGAAGAAAAGTTGAAACGATAAGTTAATAGTTGGCGAGGGTAATTTTAATATAAATATTGTTAGGCTGGGCCAGAAATAAAAAAAGAAGGAAAAGAATCTCATGACAAAATGCGCATGACTTATCGGTGCCATGCAGTCTGTCCTCTGACGGTCATGCTACACATCGCCTGATTAGTTGCCAAGAGTTGACTAATCGATCATCCACCTTGCCTGATTTAGAGATCAATGTGACCGGACGTGTGAAGACGACTTGAACAGATCAAAACATGCCGGACCTGTTTTATTTTGTGTTACTAATTTTATCTGGCATTCGCTCAGGCAAGTTCCACCTTTGTAATTTTCTATGAAGCCTCTCTGCATCGTTGATTTTCCAGCGTGCAAGTTCTTCGCTGAACATGCATGGAAAAATGTACATTATACTGGGACGCTTTTCAATTTTAAAACTGTTTTTTAAAAAATTAATGAGTGAATGAAATTTGAAAAAACGTATGTTCTTTCAGACATGATAGTTGTGCCGTGCAGATTCTACTACCAGGAGGAAATTCTTAAAATAGTTCATCAAGAGTCAACAACGTCGGTGTCAAGCTAGAGGACACTCGAATTTTATTTTAGATGAAAGAGAGAGAAACAGAGAGATTGAAATCCGACCGTTCCCAAATTTACTTCTCAAATTCATGATTTCTTTCTGTTTTTATTTTTTAAGGTATCCGTTTCTCGATGGACGTTTGTCGTGATGAGGTGAAGGCCTTATCAGCTCTGATGACCTTTAAGTGCGCCTGCGTCGACGTGCCATTCGGTGGTGCTAAAGCTGGCATAAAAATCAATCCTAAAACTTACTCGGAACATGAACTTGAGAAGATTACACGTCGATTTACCCTCGAGCTTGCTAAGAAAGGATTTATCGGTGAGTTTCTGATGTGTACAAAGGTTTGTTGAATTCTCCTAGACTAAATTCAAAAACCTTCTCTAAGTCAAAAGTAAGAAATTACTATTTTGTCTAAATCAGGAAAACAAATTTTTTAATTTCTTTCTACGTTGTTCAGGACCCGGTGTGGATGTACCTGCACCCGACATGGGAACTGGCGAACGCGAAATGTCCTGGATCGCCGACACTTATGCAAAGACGATCGGTCATTTGGACATAAACGCTCACGCGTGTGTAACCGGAAAGCCCATTAATCAAGGAGGTATTCATGGTCGTATATCAGCCACGGGTCGTGGAGTTTTCCATGGATTGGAAAATTTCATTAACGAGGCTAACTACATGAGCATGATCGGTAAGGAATCTTTGATGAAGAAGAGTTCTTTATTAGAAGAGAATATGATTTGCATTGGATTTGAATATTTAAACAATTATTCTTTTTTTAGGTACGACACCTGGTTGGGGTGGTAAGACTTTCATCGTCCAAGGTTTCGGTAACGTCGGTCTTCACTCGATGCGTTATCTCCATCGTGCCGGTGCAACTTGCGTCGGTGTTATCGAGCATGACGGTTCGATCGTCAACCCCGAGGGTATCGATCCAAAACTTTTGGAGGACTATCGTATCGAACACGGAACGATCGTAGGTTTTCCGGGGGCTCAGCCGTACTCTGGCGAGAACCTTATGTACGAGCCTTGCGACATATTCATTCCCGCTGCTATCGAGAAGGTTATCAACAAGGAAAACGCCTCGCGTATTCAAGTAAGTTATCAATAGAATGCAAAAGTTTTTACTTAGTGGATAGGACAAGACTTTTATTTATTTATGTATTTATTTCCGAAAGGCTAAAATCATCGCCGAGGCTGCGAACGGACCGACAACACCAGCCGCCGACAAGATTTTGATCGAGAGAAATATTCTCGTTATTCCTGATCTTTATATAAACGCGGGTGGTGTCACCGTCTCATTCTTCGAGTGGCTTAAGAATCTCAACCATGTGTCCTACGGACGTCTTACCTTCAAATACGAGAGAGAGTCGAACTATCATCTACTCGAGTCGGTGCAAGAGTCCCTCGAGCGCAGATTTGGTCGCGTCGGTGGACGCATCCCAGTCACGGCGTCTGAAGCTTTCCAGAAACGTATTTCCGGCGCTTCGGAGAAAGACATCGTTCATTCCGGTCTTGATTATACAATGGAACGATCTGCCAGGGTAAGCGCGTTCGTTATTCGTCGTTCGAGACTATCTTTCGACCTTAAAATTACTTGGGATTTTCTTGTAGACCCACGTGATCTTACAATGTTCACAAAGAACACACTCTCAAACGAGTGCTGTAACGAACCTGAAGTTTTTCCTCTTCGCAGATTATCTTCACTAACAATCTTTCAATTTGTTTACAGGCTATTATGAAGACTGCCATGAAATTCAATCTCGGGCTGGATCTGAGAACCGCAGCATACGCCAACTCCATAGAGAAGATCTTCACGACTTATTCCGAAGCTGGTTTAGCTTTCTAATTATCCGATTTTCGTTTATCTAAAATACCTCTAAAACCGCAACAACAAAAAATCGCGAAAAATGAGAGTCATATGTTAAAAACGATATAACGCCGAAAGGTGGTGAGTTTGATCAGCCAGTATTTCAGAAGTCTACGGAGATTTTACGCAGAACGCACTCGTACATGGGAAATCGATTCATTTTCTATATTTTGCTTGCACCTGCGTGCAAACTCAAACGGGCCACGATGAAGCGTATACATTAGACGTCATTAATTAGTGTACCCAATACCATAGCGAATGCATCATGTAATATTCAGTCTCGATATTTTGCCTACCGCGCGATATTGTTACAACTTCTGAGATTATTCGATATCGTACCGAAAGTCGGAGGCAGCGAATTTTTATATTTCAATTTTTATCCGAAAAAAAACATGTGTTGAGATTGTTTCTCGACATTTCAAACAAGAAATATTCACAGAGGAGACTTAAACCGTTTACGATGATAACCATCATCGTGTGAAATCTTGTACATTTTAATGAACTAAGTTCGTGATTAGCTCGCGGCACCGTCTGTATCTTATCGTTAAAGAACGAGAAACTAACGAGGATACTTTATTTCATAAGCCAAAACACCGAAAAAACAAATTAATAAGATTACATATTTCTATCGAATGCTGAAGAAGCGAAATGTATTATACATACGATTTACAGTAAATCTGTTCACCATCGCTGCTCCAGAATTACGTTGATACTATTAAAGCTACACAGAAATGCGTGGAATACACAAAAAATGTAATTTACTTACATCGATGAGAATCATCAAATTCCCTGGGTGTAACTAACGAAAGTTAATCACTCTGTTCCTCGCAAATTTCCAAACGGTTTCCAGTTCTTATTTTTATCATGCCTCGCCAAATCGTCGTTGCTTTAACAAACGTATTTTATAAAATTATCGAAATATTGCGACAACAAATATTGTTGACCAATTCAAAAGTTCCTTAATGAGAATGTTACGTCATCTGCACAATATACCGAGCACGTAACTTTTCCGTGATGGTAAATCGTCGATCATTGTCTCACTATCACGAATGTATAGGAATAATAGTAATCCATAATTCATATGAACAAACAACGTCGCACGTGCGGGATCGTTAACATATGATTCATCGAAAGAAGAAACGATAAGATATATCGCTGCTCGTTTCGATATATCGATGGTCAGAATATCAAGGTAAATAACATAAGCATAAAGGGGTTGTTTAATATTTCGTAATATTCGCAAGGAAATAATACAATCATCCAATCAATATTTAGTACAGATGGAATGCGTTATAACAAGAGTGTATGGCAATTTCAACTACAGCACAACGAAATAGACTGTGCGATTGTTGAGTGGCATCGTTGGACGATAATTGTGTGTATCGCCACCCGATAATTGGATGCTTCGGAATTTATTGATCTGCAAAGACAGAATATAAAAATCGATTATCACAATGAACTCTGAAGAACGAGGATGTGGAATAATCCAAGGTTTTACAAACCTGTCCCTCGGATAAAATTTGGGGAATCGCTGGTAAAATCCATGTGACGACTTCAGTGCAAGGTGGCGTCGTCAGCGAGCCCATATATGTAAAGTATTTAGTCCCAAAATCTATATTTAACGCGGACAGTGCAAAAGGTCTGATCGATTCGGAAGTACCAGGATTTGTTATGTTTTTCATAAAATGTTGCACAATAATGAGTCCACGGTTTTGGAAGTAGCCGATCTGAAATGTTGAATTCCGTAAGAAGGGTGAACATTACAATGTAGAGAGAGGATTAGATTGATAGATTTTTCAAGACTCGATCACACTTTTTCATACCCTGAAAAGAACTCCTACAACTGCTAAACCGTCCGCGTGATTCGTTGCTTCGCTCGCTGATCCATATTCTCTTTTCCAGTGAACCATGTGCATTTCGAGAACAGTACTACGATTATTTATCGTGTGCTCGCTTCCAGTAAGGTCGGTTTCACCCCAGTGATAATGAAGATGGTGGAAAACATATTCACCACTGAGCACACCACCGGAAATGTATGGAGGATCGTCGTTGTCCCAGGATGTACTCAAATGAACTGCAATGTTGTTCAATTTAATTCTCTTATCTCAATTTAATACTTCAATAATACAATTGATTGCAATGACCATGAATTAGAAGTTTATGATAGCAATTCAATAATCCTCATACTTTTTGAAGAGCTATCATTCGTCTCAATATCGTTTTCAGACAAATGAGGAATTGACAGAAGATAAATTTTGTAAATTACACAAATGTATTTTCTCAAGAATGGAAATTCTCTTTTTTGCTTACAATTACATTATCTCTCAAACATTGAAAATCTTTAGTTTTTAGCTATGTACATGATAGTATAGCAATAGAAGTAATTATGCAATTATTCAACAGATTCGAAAGGTTTAACGATTCGCTAAAAAGCAATGATAACAGCCAACTTTTTTTTCCAAATACCTGTATGTCCATTATTGGTAATCGTCATGTTGCTCGGAACCTTGTCATAGCCTGTCCAGATGATAGGAGAGGACTGTATTTGATGGGTCGCAGCATGATAGTCGATATCAATGGGTGATTGGTTGTCGCCTCGACAATTCGGATAAAATTCGCCCCATTCGTCGGTATCTTGATATCCAAACTGCGAACTCGATGAATTGTTATTTGCATTTCCCTCATCCTCATCGGTAAGTCCATTGGTTTGTCCACTACGTGATATTTCTCATAAAACATTGCGCTATCTTCAATTGCATATCATAAAGAAATGTGATAACGTACCCTCTTTCAGAAAAGTCTAGCTGAGATTGTACATCATCCTGCTCCATAGACCAGCTGTAGATGTCATCATAAGCGTGTGTCAATGGAGACAAATTGGAGAAGACTATGAAGAAGAAACTGCAGTATATGGCGAACATATTACACGATCCGATAACCGACCTGTTGAACACAATCATGTTACGAAAGAAAGTTATAACCGATCTAGAGTGAAGCTCATGCGAAACAAATTCAAACCTTGACTCTGCGGTATTTAAAGCGTCAGGCAAATCAAAATTTTATGATACGTTGCACAGCTGTAGGAGATTATGATTGTCAAGATGAACTGCTAGGTAAATTTTTTTTAATTGTCTGTAACATGAAAT
The DNA here is from genome assembly GCA_030522965.1 of Tryphoninae sp. A BG-2022a. NCBI lineage: Eukaryota > Metazoa > Arthropoda > Insecta > Hymenoptera > Ichneumonidae > Tryphoninae sp. A BG-2022a. The sequence goes on along the minus strand of JAPYZT010000327.1, from coordinate 9,171 downwards.
ATTTTTTAATTGTAGGCATCTACATTAAAACGGTGTACGATATAATCTCTATATCTTCCTATGGCGACAAATTCTTCCTGATTATATTGCCAGAGATTGTCTTTTATTTTAGCACATACATAAATTAAATCATGTATTTATTTTGTACTAGTTTTTGCTTGGTGGCAATGTAGATGATTCGATGCTCACGAATTCGTAGATGATTTCTGGACTTCTTGTAATGTCAGCATAAAAGAAGCTAATGCAACAGTCAACAGAAAAATGCAACTTCACTAGAGCATGCAGAAAATTAAATCTTGAAGTAAGAAAAGGCCTGTTACGTTGGCTTTTATTTTTCTTCGTGTTCTTGTTACGCTCGATTATATATTTTACTTATTTTCATTAAGAACCACGAAAGTAATTAAAAATTTGCTAATAATTAGATATAAGCGAGCCGATAAATCCGTGAAATCATAAATCTAAGCATATGTCTACATTTATTTATGTCGAGAGATTGTACGGTCTCACCTTGCACCTTGGTTCCAAATTGAATTACTTTAACTTTAAATACTCGTATTTAACGTAGTCATAAAAAAAGATAGTATAAGAAATTAAGTAAGCGTATAGAAATAGTATTCTTTGCACGTATGGTATCTCCGAATAATTTACTTTGCGCCACGACATAAGACTGACCGTTATTTTTTTTATCAGCTCTCGAAATCCAATGGGCAAACTTGTTAAAGCCGGTTCAGGTCGTAAAAGTCAAAACAATAAGATTGACGGTAGTTCAAGAATATATATAATCCATGCCAAACTCTTAGCGTCACAGCAAGTTGTCGATAAATGTCTTAGAAGAATTATTGTACATATAGTAGATGGCTATTTGAAAATCAATCATCTTGTTTAGATCTATTAGTTCCACGTGAAAGCTTAAATTAAAAGAACAAATATTGACTGTATGTTGATGAATCTTGAAGAGCTAACATTTTATCAATTTTTGTTCAATTTTTTGCTCATAAAAAACAAATCAATAGATTCTTTTTTATAAAACTGTACGAATTGTTTAATTATTTTTGCTACTCATATAAAAGACTAAGGGTTGTTTTTTAGTTGTCAAGAATGGTTGTATTTATTTATCCCTTGTAAAAGAATTAGTAGTTTTTTAATTGCTAAGGATGGTTGCGCTTATTGATCATATTTATATAAATGGTTATCTGGCTCGTTGGTCTAGGGGTATGATTCTCGCTTCGGGTGCGAGAGGTCCCGGGTTCAAATCCCGGACGAGCCCAATCCATCATTTTTGCTTTTTTTTTTCTCATGGAAACTGCAAAAAAAGAACAGGGTAAATGTAAGATTTCAATTTTGTTCACGATGTTGTTGAAATATTTTTTAAGAATATAATTCAATGATTTATCAGACTCGCACACTTATTGTAATGTAGAGACGGCTACTTTTCTCGCAGCAGTAATATTTGCATCGTTTGCATCATGGCGCTCGCGTGGAATCCGTCAAAGAATCACAGTGACCGAGAACGGTATGTTGATCCTTCCATCGCAAAATAAATGATAAATAATAATATTTTTAAGTGTTTCTAATCGCTCGTATTATGGATCTGAAAGTTCGGATGAATAAATGATTATGAGAGTTGTTTTTATGCTCCGTATGGTATCATAACCTCATTTCGGTAGTATGTTTATTTCCAGGCAAGTGACCCTCATTCCCCTTTATGATTAGTACAGTACAGTGCTTAAGCAAAATGTTTTTAATACGTTAAAAAAATGACAAACATCGTTTTCTTTCATTTTTAGATGGGTCTGCGTTTACCCGATCTATCTAAATAGCAAGAAAACATTGGCCGAAGGTAGAAAATTGCCAAAGGACAAGTGTGTGGAAAATCCAACGCATCAAGAAATTCGAGATGTTCTCATAGCTGCGGGCCTCAAAGTTGGAGTCGAAAACAAATTTCATCCAAGAGAGAAAAGCAAAGAGGCTTTATACAGGGGTCGCATCAGAGTTCAGCTTAAGAACGACGACGGTACACCAGTTCATCCTTCGTTCCCCACACGGGATGCGATTCTTCGTCATTTGGGCACAACAATCCCTAATCTCAAGACTCGTCAGGGTAAACAGTCATCCGGTGAGCAATCTTCGCAACAATCATCTACATCTTCCAAGAAAGGAAAAGGCAAAGGAAGGAGATAAAAGCTTATATAATTATTAATAACTCGTATTATGACAGTTGTGAAGTAATGAAAGACATAAATATTTCTTTTTATTCTGAAATGCCTATTACAATATCTGTATAAAAGTCTAAAAAAATAGTGCAATCGAGTAATATTTTCGTTTCTTTTTCAAAATAAATCTCAAGGTGATGGTATGAAAGTTGTCACGAGTATCAGAGTATTTTAAGAAGCCCTCAAAGGCATAAGTGGCTTTTTTGTTTTGTTCATATATTTATTGTTTTGTCGTTTTCTTCTAGTCGAAAAATATACGTTTCTTTTCGATTTATGAAGGGCTTCATCAATCGATATTTGTCCATCGGTAGCAGACTCTTCGTCTTGTTTTGTTGTCTCTTTGGCACTTCCCGTTATTACTTCATTGGTAGATTCAGCTTGTTCCGCTGTCTCTTTTACCGTCTCCTCTTTGGCATTTCCAGTTATCGTCTCTTCGTCGTTCGTTTCTGCCGTCTCTTTTTGGGCATTTTCAGCTATCACTTCGTTCACAGATGCAGTTTGTTCTGCCGCCTCTTCTTTGGGGTTCTCAGTAATTGTTTCCTTAGCTTCCACGACGTCTTGTTTATTTGAGGTTGAATCATTGGAGGTATTCGAATTTGCTGCACTCCCAAGAGTAGTGCCCTCGGAAACTTTCTTGTTCGCTGACTCATCAGATTCACCCGAAGTCTCTGCAGCTATTGGGTTAGAATCACCTAGTATGGGTGACGCTTGTTTCTGCAATGGACATGATGGCATAGACTTAGCTGCTCCTACGATGCCATTGCGAGACTGTGGTGTGTATCGTAACCTAGCAGCTCCGACTTGAGGTCCTATACTTCTTAAATGTTCACTCAATGCTTCGAGAAGGTTATTGTGATGAGCGAGAACTTGCTGCAATGGAGAAGGCTGTTGAGCGGCTTGAGAGCCAACGCTTGGACCAGACCCTCCTGTTCCTGTCGCACTGGAAGACGATGACTGTGAGTTCTGCGCATGTGGAGCGCCCACCTGTAATTATGAGTTGATCGTTAAAGATTATGAGAATAAAACCATTGGTTGTTTTTCAGCCTAATCGAAGAGCTTTTGATGCATTATCATCATCTTACCATTTTCGAGGGATCAGATCCAGGAGTTAATGATGAGACTAAATTATCGAGATTGCGAAGAACGTCATGAGTCCCAGATGCTACAGTCCCGAGTAATGGCGAGTAGTGCATCGGTTGTAACACTCCTGGAAAATAAGCTGGAATTCGTGCAGCACCCAGTAATCCGATGGGAACGCCTGTGGCAGCATTGGCTAACTTATTTTGTGGTGATCCGACCTGAAGCAAAGCAGCGGATGAAAAAAGTATATTTATCAAAAAAAACATGGTCCCTTATCACGATAAAAAATAATCGAATGAATATTTCTCTGACCAATTACGAACGCTAATTAATTTTTATTTTCATAGGACTGGGTTTTCGACTTGCCTGCTGTTCTCGATTGCTCCCAGGCAGGTAAGCAGACACAAGGTTATCAACGTTCTGAATGATATCATGAGTTCCTGTCGCAAGTGCACCCAATAACGGATTCAGCTGCGTATTTTGAGATTGTCCCAGAAGACCTGGATAGTGCAGCGCGCCCAAGAGTTGTGGATGCAATGCTGTTAAAAATCTTGGAACAGCGCTCAGTATTGCATGTGGAGCTCCGAGAATAATGTCAGGTATCGCACCTGTTAAGCCATGAGGCTGTAGAATTCCGAGTGGATGCGGAGCACCGAGCCTAGGATGCAATCCAAGACTTGGTAATTTGGGACTCGAGACGACTGGTGATTTTTCAGATGATGCACCAACTATGGGACTTTTTGAAGCTTGTGCGTCGAGCGGGGGAGTTTTTGCCGCAGGAGCACTTAACGGAGGCGTTTTCGATACTGGAGGATTAGATTGTCGGACAGGATTGCTCGCCCCCGTTTGTTCGTTGTTGGGCGAAGAAACGCAGTCAGAATTTGAACTACCTAGAAGTGATGATCCTGTCAGTGGACCACCCTTGATAAAATATCTCGCCACGCGATCAATGTCTTCTATACGACAGCGATTCAAGTAAAAACCATTAGTATCAATCCTTAAACAATGATAAGTATCACGATAAGGTAGATGACTGATTTTCGATTGTCTAACGTACCTGATCCGATTTTATGTGAAGATCCTAACTGACCACTACAACGCGCAGCACGATTAGCAATATCTTCTTCTGTCGCGTTTGCACTCATGGTGGAATCTTCAATTTTCTGTTTCAGCTGATTCATACAATGCACGGCTTGTTCATCGTTTTCTGGGATTAAACAGGTGCAAATCTCATTCACAAAAGTCGCACTTCCTCCGCAACTCGAGCACAGATGGTGGCACATTTGTGTATCTTTGGCTTTCAGGATTTCACTCCTGGCTAAAACAATGGATTGGAAAGAATTTTCAATGATCATCGCTCATTGAAATTTGTGAACGATTTTAAAACTTACCTGAAATGACTAGAAGAGTTACCATGAATAATCGTTGACAGCTCTCAATCATCGTGTACAACAGTCTTGTTAAATATAATTATTCTTATAATAATAAAAAGAAAACAATTTGCGTGATTTTGGTGTTACGTGAATTCAGAGCGTACGAGCTTCAGTCAACTTGCATTTACACTGGCCTTGTTTCAAAAGATGCGTACATAATTTATAGTTTTGTGAGGATTTAGGAATTTGCTGACCACAGAAGCATCACCGATCTTTGGAAATATTCGTTGCACTTATGCAATTGATTGTTGGAACAGGTAAATAGCGGCATAATTGTATAAACAATTTTATGCAATACCCTAACATTCGGCTTATTGTGAAGAAAGTAAACAATCGAGCCGAGGCGTTGTTTCGGAGTCGTCTCACAAATAAAAACATTATGAATGAAATAAATATAGAATGATTCACATTTTCCGAATAATTATAAATTTTTATATTTGTTTGATTCACGTCGATTATGTAAGTTACAATAAAGTGTAGTGTTGCATTGATACATTATTCGTTCAGCAAGAGTAATTAAAAAATATTCAGAAATTATGACTAATATATATAAAACTAATACTAATATAATATATATACAAAACACACACAACAAAACTAATAAATGTAAATGGTAAAATGTTAAAAAATCAATAAAAAAAAATCCTTCACCGTGACAATGTTTTCACATTGCCGTGACCAGGATTCGAACCTGGGTTACTACGGCCACAACGTAGGGTCCTAACCACTAGACGATCACGGCTATTGAAGGTTATATTTAACGAAAGTTTAATAAAGTATATAGGCCGATTAGTTCAATATTTTGCGATTAATCAGCAGGAAATTAATAAAAAGTAAGATAAGAAGCTTTTGATTAAGAAAAGGTTCCGCGATTAAAAGAGTAGCATTAGAGGCTCTTTCAATCACACTCGTTATAAATAATTTTTCATCCTATATCTATCAAACATTCCACAAACCCGTGGGCTCTAAACACAGTAACAATTAATAATCTATTGATAATTCATGATAATAAATGATGATTTATAAATATTTAAAATATTTATATCTCTCAGTTTACACAGTTATATGTTAGAGTGGGAGTGTTTCGACTTTTCCCCGCTTGTTAGCGCTTCGATCATCGAGCGAGAAAAAGCGGAACGTGGTATACCGGCGTCACTTCCGATTTCTTTCTACAAAAAAGAAATTCAATGTGGCCGCTGGTGCAGTAGTAAAAAGATGCGTTGAAATGTCATGTTTTTTTTTCTATATATTTTTATGTTAATTACTCCTTCTGTGGAATCCTGTCCAGGATCTCATGAAGTTGAGTATCCAGTTAGGGAAAAAGCAAGTGGAGTGTATAAGCTTGAATGAAACGAAGAGAGATAATTATTTGTGACATTACATATCAATGATTCAGCGATCTGTGCATTTTTAAATATTTTTCATTTCTATCAAAACTATTTCTTGTCAAACATCGTTGCACTTTTTATCTCATTCTTATCAAAAAGTGATTTACCTCGTAACTTGAGTAGTCAAGATATTGATTCTTTCAATGACTAAATATCATTAGTTTAATAGTAATGATATTAAATCATTTCTGACATTTGATTAAATATAAATAATCAATGAACACAGTGAAAAGTTTTGCAGTTCATTCACAGCCTTGATATCAATTAATTAGCCATATCGCCTTAAACTGTCATTCATTGTCATAAATAATAAATACTAAAGATAATTCAATAACAAGCTATTAAAAAACAGTTGATTCTGCAAGAAACCATATTCTGTTTGGTTACAACCAAACTGTTGAGGAGACCATTAACATTGACGACAAAGTCTCGCGTCAGCTTTTTTCAATTAGTAAAAACAAAATCAAAGAATGGAAACATTCGTTGTTCTGCTTTTTACGTTTACTAAATTGTGGAAATCGCACAACGCCTTGGGCTCAATGTTGCAGTCTCTTCGTTGGATTTCTCGGCTCTCGTAGGCTCCTGATCGTGACGAGATGGTTGCGAACGCCGTTGCTATCGCGCACGACGCTCTCGCTTTTTCATATCCCTCTCTCTTCTCATCTCTCCAACGAGAACGTACGAGGTTTTACACCTAAAACGAAAACAAACAATGGCAACAAAAATTCACTTCGATCTAATAATTGTCATTTCGTAGAACTTGCCTAACTAACGTTCGTCGATTTTAGTCTTGGCGTTTCCACAAACTCGATTTGTAACCCAAGATTCTTCGTAATTAACATAATTTCGTAGATTACAATGCATCGGCTAATCGTAAATCTCCACAAGCGCAGATTGAACCTGTAGAGAAACGAGGAAATCGATTAGTGAAAAAGAATCGTTCTAACCTCAAATATAAATTGGTCACTCACTTCGAGAGCCCAAATAGCGGTTAAGTCTTCTCTCGCGCGCATCGAAAAGTTTTTAACTCCTTCCACGTGTGAACTTCGAGATCCGATTGGTTGCAGAGTTCATGGCGAGTTCTAACGGAAATATGGTTAAGGAGAGACACGTAAAGACACGGAGAGAGTTGGAAGGAGTGGGGATAAAGATTCGCGGGAAATGCTCACGTACTTCGCTTACGTGCCGTGGCTACGATGAGAGAGGAGAGTGCTCCTTCTGCTCTTGCAACCTCCTGGCCTCCTGGTGGCGAGAGTCTCCGAGAGAGCCTACCCCAACAACGTGGAGCGAGATGGATACGGGCTCCCAACGTATAACCCAGTACCTGCTCTCATTGTGCCGCGTGGTGGGGGGAGACGAGAGACTTACGTGAACGTCGGATCTAACGGAAAAAACGTATACTTCAGCGCCTCACGCTATAGTACGACAAATTTTACATGCGTCGTGTCGATTCATTACAATAGCTTGTTTCAAATATTTTTGATATTTGTTTGGAAATATTAATAACAATGTTATGAATTTAAAGAGAACTTGGGAAAATTGTTTGATCTTGGCAAAAAAAAGAATTGTTGATAAATTTAACGTATAATTAACTCAAATGTTGTTAGACGGTTATTTATAAAGATGTTTGGAAAATATATGAAATTATATATGTATTTTTTTCAAACGAAATGGATATTTAATAAAATTATGTTGCAAATATTTTTATACAGAAAAAAACATTTCTTTCAATTTGTTAGTTTGAGATTTGCGATTATTATTGTTCTTTTTTTTGCGAATATAAGTTTAAACATGTTTGAACTGTAAATTTACCCAAGAACAGATTATCAAGGGAGCAAATGTTGAAATAATTTGTTTCTTTTCAGAAATTCTTTTTCGACTTGTATTAATTGTTAGATAATTTATAAACAAATTTTTAAGATAATTTATTTTTATCTATTATTTAATTTCTAATATTATATTTGTTATATCGAGATAAGCAGAGAGTTGAACAAGAAGAAAGTTGCAAAAAAAATTATTAAGGGAGAAAATGTTGAAATAGTTTGTTTCTTTTCAGAAATTCTTTTTCGACTCGTATTAATTGTTAGATAATTTTTAAACAAATATTTAAGACAATTTAATTTTCTCTATTATTAAATTTCTAATTTTATATTCGTTATATCGAGATAAGCAGACAGTTGCATAAAAAAATTATTAAGGGAGAAAATATTAAAATAATTTGTTTCTGTTCAGAAATTCAATTTCAACTCGTATTAATTGTTAAATAATTATTAAAAAAATATTTATAACACAATTTGGTTTTTCTATTATTAAATTTATAATTTTATATTCGTTATACCGAGATAAGAGGACGCTACAATGTGAATTTGCGTAGAAAAGTCATCTGACCGGTCCAGCGAGATGAATTTTTGTCTTTCTTGCTCTTAGAAACCACCAATCGCTTCTCGCTCTCCTCGGACAAGAGGGACGAGAGTCAGAATCGTGGCGGGAATCGAGAACGTTCACGCTCTACTCTCCTGATGCGAACACTCGATTAATGTAAATTCACGGTTTCTCCTCTCGAAGCGCTGAATTTTCACGAATCGATTCGCTTTGCAATTATTCTTTCCATTTATTTTCCTTTGATCAGAATAATTGTTCGAATCTTCTCGATATCTCGATAAGAACGCATCGATTATTTTTCTTATATCCGAACCTCTTTTTATTTCGATTTCTCGGCAGCTTTTTCAAAATCTTTGATCAACACATCGATCCTCTTTGCACATTCTTTGGTGTATTTATGATCGATGTTGTACACCTAGGAAAACAGACAAATTGTTTTATTTTCGAATAACACGAAACATTGCAGAAAAAATCCTGTTTAATTTTAGAAATTAATCGATTTAATTTATAATGCAATTTCAAAATTCTTCATTGAGATGAACATTTTTTAGAAATATGAGAATAGAAGAGTGTAAGTAAATAAATAATTTCTTTATAAAAATGCAGCTTATAAATTTATCGCCAATAATTTAAGAGTAGTTTAACGTTTTTTGCGATTCGCTAAAATTATTTTGC
>JAPYZT010000326.1:0-48703 GCA_030522965.1 Tryphoninae sp. A BG-2022a | reverse complement strand
ATATATATATATATATATATGTATAAATCTATGTACACAAGGGACCAAGAAAGTAGAGGGACCGAGGGTGCGATAAAGAGCCACAGCAACGTATCCAACGAACGGATGGAAAAGAGACGGAAAACGGAGAATAGAAAAATATCGAGGGAACTTCGCGAAACGTATATAGTCGAGCAAAAATAATAATAAGACAAAAATTTATAATTAATCGAAATGCAAGACAAAACTCTCGTTGCACCTACGCGAGATAGAAAGAGACGTAGCTATATACACGTAAGTATATAAACGTAGAATTCGTGATAGTATGGAGTCGCGTTAACTCGGCACGCCAAGCGCATCGCGTTGCAGCAAAGGAGCGCTCTCGGGGAAAAAGGAGAGTCGTCTTTCTGTGGCCGGCGTATCGCGTATATGTGTGTGTGTCTATGTGTACGTATGGTGAAGGAAGGGACAAGAGGGGGGATATACATTATGGTCGAAGGCGACGAGCAGCGATCGTGTGCCGGCATGCCGAGCGCATCGCTGCATCGTCCACTATTCATATATATATACATATATATATATATATATGGATGTATGTATATATGTAGGTAAGCGTATAGCTATAGGTATTCACGACGCGCGGCATCCGCGCTCCGGCGCCCCAGAGATCGCATCGTGCGCGCCCGGAGACGCCCGGGGCGGTATAGCGTTTATCGGTCTCTAAGATCCACCGGGCGTGCACGACGTTACTCCGGAAGCTAGAGTACAGTCGCGTCCACTTCGTTCTTCTCCCGTGTACGTATATTCCTTATGTACGAAGAGGATATTCGGTGGCAAGAGCGAAGAGATGAGAGGAGAGAGAACGAACGCGAATCGACGAAAGTTACACGAGCCACGATGCGATCGGGAGAATGAGAATAAGAAAGAAAAAAAATCGAGAATGGCCATTTACGATCGATAAGAAATTTTGTCCTCGTGTTAAAGCCAAGATCGAGCCGCAAAATTGTTATTAGCACAATGTCAATGTTTAAAACGGAAAAATGTGAGAATCGAACTTTTTTATGTCTCGATCGCGTCTTACGACTCTCCACACTCGGTTTGAGTTTGATTCCCATGTCTCTATCGAGAAAATCGATCGATTCGAGTCAACGAGAGATCGAGAAACTTGTTTTTTTTTTTTTTTCTTTTCATTTATTAATTAGGAAAATATCGATGTAGCGAGAAACATAGATGGAAGACTATTAATTCGGAGAGTTATCGGGAATCGAGAGGGATGCGCCGCGAGAAAATTCACCCGACTATCATTTCGTACATTCGCGTTTCCTTTTTTTTCCACATCCTTCGGCGTTTCTCGCTCGTTTCGTCTCGCCTCCGTGAACTTTAATCCGCGCGCGCGCGCGTTCGCTCACGCTCGAAAAAACTCTTCCTGATTAATTATGACCCCGTATACACCACGTCGAACGGGCCCCGGGAGAGTCGACCGTAGTGCGTTGGCCTCGTAATTGCTAATTAGTTGACGTAACGCCGGTAATAAGAGGCCCGCGCGTCGATCCTCGATGTTGCGATGCTTCGTTTTTTTTTTTCTTTTTATTCTCCTTTTTTCCCCCCCTCTTTCTATCTCTTTCTTATTCCACCATCGTAACCCTCAAGAAATCTCTCTCACGATCGGTTCGACAAAAATTTATCCACCGCGCATTATTCAATTCAATGAAATTAAATTTCCCGCCCCGCGCGCGTCGTTCTTTAATTCCATACAATTTTTCCAAATTAAATTACTCGCTAACGCAAGTGGATTGTCGCTTGAAATTTCACCTGTTCGGTAAATTCGTACGTTATCGATCGTCGACTTTATTTTATGAAAGGAGTGCTCGCGAATCGCGACGCTTTTTGGCCCCGCGTATAGTGCAAAAGTCGCGCGAGTTAGGAAATTAACGATCGACTCGTGAAGAGAACGCGTCGTTGTATTATTCGGTGAGGTGGGCGGGAGAAAGGGGAGGAGGTTGTCGAATATAATTGGAGGAAGAGTCGAGGGTAAGTGCTAAATACGGATAATTCGGAGTAACTGTTAGGTATGGAGAGAAGGCGAAAGGACCAGCTAGCGAGAGACGCAGATGTTAAATTCGGCTTCGGTATATCGCTAATATACATATATATATATATATATATATATATATATATATATATAACTGTGTATATAAGCTGTAAAATCGAATGTAACTTTCATCTCTGATGGCGACCCGATCGAATTATTAATTGGCGAAGGATATTCTCCTCCATTCTCGTTTTCTCTGTCAAACCTTCCACCGAATGGAAGCTCACCAGGGAAGAAAATTATATTTATAGGCATGTATATATATGTCCCTTTTATCACCGACGCATCGATGTACAAATTTCTTATTTACCGCGATCTAGTTTCGCGATAGTTGGTACGCGATAATGAGAGATCATGATTGATGATAATGATGATGACGATAGCGAGGAACTCTCGCACGTAGCTGTGAATGGAAAAGCGTCTCTAGTGGCAACACCATCTGTCCGCATCCCCACGAGGCCGTGAAAGAGAGAGAGAGAGAGAGAGAGAGAGAGAGAGAGAGAGATTTCGAAAGAAAAAAAAGATAAGAGAAAAAAGGAAAAGAAGGAAATTAAAAAAACTCGAGTTGGCTACGAGAGAACGCTCTCCCTCTCTCTCACTCTCTCGCTCGCTCGCTCGCTCTCTCTCTCTCTCTTTCCCACTGTTTCGTCGCCTCTTCTCAGTTAGGCCAAGAGCACATGTGTCTCGAATGGTTTTTGTACCATTACCTCCGCGACTCCACGGAACGCCGCGAACTAACGTCGTTACGCCAAAGCTCTATCGACTTTCTTTTCCTTCGCGAGAACGAGAGCGAGTGAACCGTCTTGTATTTTACTTTGGCAGAGGTCCGTTTTTCTTCGACTATTTTCAACTCTTTAGCGTGAAATTATATAGAGGCAAAAAATATGTCCTGACACGAGAATAACAGAAAGAAAAAATTGAATAATAAAAAAGAAAAAACGTTGGAGGGGGAAAAAAACGGACAGGATTGTTTCTGCATTATATATCGCGAGTGATGTATTATTGTCCGAAGGATCTCGTCATACGGGAAGACGGAGGAGTATGAAAAAAGCGTCGGTGGGTCCTGCGGAATATATATATATATATATATATATATATATATATATATATGAAGAGCGAGAGAGAGAGAGAGGGTGGGAGGTGGGGGAGTGGAGAGAGAAGGGGTAGGGAGTGAAGAAGGGATGGGGGAATATAACACACCGGAGAATTAGCTGCTACTCCCAGGGACTACCGGAGGGACAAAAAGCTCGACGAAACCCGCGCGAGGAGATCGAGAGAACTACCGAAATAAAGGACCCTCTTTCCCCTTCTCTCTCTCTCTCTCTCTCTCTCTCTCTCTATCTCTCTCGAGTGACCAACAACAAGCCACAGAGCCCGAGGGCTTCTCTCGCTTTGGCAACAGTGAAATCGTGGCGCGGGTTACGAGACGGACGAGAAGAAAAAAGAAGGAAGAAAGAAAGTAAGAGAGAGAGAACGAGTGAAAGCCAGAGAGACAGAGAGAGAGAGAGAGAGAGAGAGAGAGAGAGAGAGAAAGAGAAAGAGAGAAAGAAAAGGACAAATCGATAACTACCGACTACTTATTGGCTCCTTCGCTTCTTTCTTTTCCTCTCTTTCGACCTTTCCTTTTTTTCCTTCTCCCGTTTCCCCGATTCTTGTGTTGGCTTCATTCACCGTGGCGTTGTACACTCCTTTTTCTTTTCCCGGTGGTTTAAACCGCGTGAAATATATTTTCGTACGAATGAAAACGAGCGCCGGTGTTTCAACTCGGTTAAAACAAATTTGTAGACGTTATAGCTCGGTCCAGTTATAATTTTAAGCGTTAACAGAACATTGAAGCGATCGCGCGCCCTCTGACGGAGCCAGGACAACGAAAACCTTACAAAAGTTACGACTAACGCGGAAAAAAAAAGTGACTAATGACCCTCGATGCATCGTTTTCTTTTTCTTCTTTCGGACAACATTCACAATGGCCGGTAAATTGACGACGAAAAAAAAATATATAAATTCGTATCTAAGCCAAGCTAGGGAGGCACAATTTTTCACCGTGCCACTTTAATGATCGAAAGACGATCCGTAATAAGAAAACCCGTCAAAAGAGTCATCACTCATGATTGTTAAAAATCTTTCGTATCGATCGGGATTCCACACCGTTCTCATCCAGGAGCAACAGATCGTTGATATATTTAGGAGAGAGGCGAACGGGTTATACTCCGAGAAACGTAGGTGCATTAAGGGCCGAGAGAGAGAGAGAGAGAGAGAGAAAGCGAGATAGAGATGGAAGAATCGAGAGAAACACGAATTCACTTGGAGCCGCCAACGGCAGAAGAGCGACTGTGTTGCGGATCTCCCTCTTCCTGTCTCACTCTCTCCCAAGTCTCCTGTATCCCGTCGTGAGACCGTCTGCTTCTGCGATATAGGATAACCCGTATAAACCCCCCCTCGTGTCAGAATAAGGAACAGCAACAAGAGGGAGATGGAAAGCACAAAGTCCACCGTCCCGAACGAGATTTCAGATTAATTGCTTCGACGTTAGTTGCAACTTAATGAGGATTCGACCGTGAAGGGAAGAAACAAGTGGGTTCGCTTACGCCAAATGTATGGAAAGTTTGTCTCGATGAGAACAAAGTTTGGAGATTTTTCGACGTATTTCACGGTTCATCGAGGTTTTTGGCTCGAAGGTTTCTAAGCGGGACGTATCGAAAAGCATTGGAAATCAAACGACTTCGTGTTTATCTTCTTCGCTCGGCTTTATTCCTCGTCTTCTTCTACGCGACTCTTACGACCTCGAGTTTTTCTCGCTTCCTTGTGCTCGATTCTCCTTCTTCTCCTCCTCCTCTGTATTATCTCCTCTCTGTTCGCGGGGTGTATGTGAATGTATATGGATGTGTATACATATCGTCGTGTCTTGAATTGATCGACATCCGAGTGGGAGAGACGCCAGGGCCAAAAGCCATTCGTGGGCGTATTAGGCACCCTGACGAGCGTTCACAACCCTCCGCCCTCTGGTGAACGTCCCTCGAACTCAATCTTGGCCTATCTCTCTTTCTCTCTCTCTCTCGTTCTCGCTCGGGTTTCTCGACCCATGAAAACGAGAGAGCGAGAGAGAAAGAGGGAAGACTGAGAGACCGGTCTGTTTCGGAGTGAAAGGAAAAGAGGGACCTCTTATATACCCGAAATGATCGACGGTCAGACCGAGAGAGCCGCAGAAGCGATTCCAGCACGTTGGATGAACCAGAGGTTCTCAACTTTACCCAACATTTTTCTTCTTGTACAGTTATCAAAGTTATTCTCTAATTCTAAAGGAAGTCTATCAACGAACAGTTTTGAAGATTCGTACGATTTGGAAAATTTCAATCCCGTGTTATCGACAGCTGGTACAACGATACGTTTTAATCCCTTGCATATCATCCAATCTTATCGCAGGATTTAAACCCAATCAAATAACGAACTAAATCGAAAAAAACAGACATTAAGATTTCGCTGAGAATTATCAGCTGTTTGAGATAAGGTGAAGATATTTCTTTTTTTTTTCAGTCCGTAAATCAAAGGAAAGAAACTAGACGAAATAACAAAGAGAGAACGATGAATAATAAAGGTCTCTGCGGGGCGTTTGACGCGAAACGAAAAGACTTGCCGAAGCATCAAAGAAATACGAACGATGACCTGGTACGTGCTTCGACAATACCGGTAATGCTGTAGAACTTTGCAAAGTATCCGTGAACTTTCCGAGAGTAGTTCGGGAATGATACAAGTATATACGTGTATGTAATATGCATTAGGTACAGGTATATAGGACGTGTAAGTATATGACGTAACGTCACTCGTACGATACGTCCAGTTCGTGGCTCGAAGGTCAAGGTCGACCCGAGGATCCAACCGAGAAAGGTTCTTGGGGATATTACAGCGTACGAGTAGGTAGAAGAAAATCGAAACATTCCGGCAGATTTTTTTATTTTTCAGGAAAATTATATTTTTTAGCTCGATTCTTGCTAATTGTTTTTAGACTGTGTTTAGACAAATTTTACCTTGAGAGATCAATTGATATTTTTCGATTGTTTTTTTAGAGAAAGGTTATTGGGGATATTATAGCGTAGGTAGGAGAGAATCGAAACATCCCGGAAGAACTTTTATTTTTCAGGAAAATTATATTTTTTAGCTGGATTCTCGGTAATTTTTTTTAGACTGTGTTTAGACAAATTTTACCTTTCGAGATCGATTAATTGTTTTTTGAGAGAAAGGTTCTTGGGGATATTGTACAGTAGGTAAGAGAGAATCGAAACATTCCGGAAGAATTTTTATTTTTCAGGAAAATTATATTTTTTAGCTCGATTCTTGGTAATTTCTTTTAGACTGTGTTTAGACTCTTTACTTTTCGAGACCAATTAATATTTTTCGATTGTTTTTTGAGAGAAAGGTTCTTGGGGATATTATAGCGTAGGTAAGAGAGAATCGAAACATTCCGCAAGAATTTTTATTTTTCAGGAAAATTATATTTTTTAGCTCGATTCTCGGTATTTTTTTTTTTAGAATGTGTTTAGACAAATTTTACTTTTCAAGATCAATTAATTGTTTTTTGAGAGAAAGGTTCTTGGGAATATTATAGCGTAGGTAGTAGAGAAAGGTAATATTCCGCAAGAATTTTGATTTTTCAGGAAAATTATATGTTTTTAGGCTCGATTCTTGCTAATTGTTTTTAGACTGTGTTTAGACAAATTTTACCTTTCGAGATCAATTATATTTTTCGTTTGTTTTTGAGTTCAATTTCGTTGATTGTTCTTCTTGATTTTCGAATTTTGGCAGAAATTTATAAAAGTTTTGCCATCAAAAAGCAAAACGCAGGCAGACATGTCAAAATATTACAGCAATTTGGGTTTCAAGAATTTTTAACTTATATTCTCCAAAAAAAAAAGAGTTCATTCCTACAATGTCCCCAGTTCTAGTAATTTTTCATTGGCCTGTCAATAAATCGTTAATTTTTACAAATCAGGAACGAATTCGGTGCCGGATCAGGTCGAGACGCGCTACAATATTACATCCTCGATCCAGGCCTTATTATTACCCTCATCGAGAATCTTAAATAACAATCTTAAATAAGATTCGGGCCAAAATTCAAACCGATCAAATTCCAGCTTGGCTATATACCCGAGAAAGTCTACGCGAGGACAAAGCACAAGTACTTTTGTTACCAACACTCCCCCTCTTTGCAAGGCTCTACTGTCTCCTCGCAAGAGAGAGAGAGAAGGAGAGCAAGAGAGAGAGAGAGAGAGAGAGAGAGAGAGAGAGAGAGAGAGAGAGAGACAATTCTGAGACGAGTGTCCATCCATGCGAGAAGGTGATAATGGTACGAACCGCGGTGGCAATTTCTGGTCGTCGAAGGGAAGAGTCATGGGAAAAGGAATCGGGGCGTCACAGTTTTACTCTCGCTGTCGTCATACAGTACGGCACTAACACGTCCGCACGTGTACGTGGCCGTTTTTGTTCATTTTTCTCCGTGAAGAAAACGCGGAAATGGCACGAGACGAAGGGAGGGATAAGGTCAAAGCGATTCTCGTGGCGTCTTCGACGTCACGAGTAAACTCGGTACCGCGAGGAAGTGCGCAAGTCCAGGAAAATTTTATTCGGTACGAAGCGACTCGACATAATTCATATCGATTCTAAAAAATCAAGAACGATTTTTCTTTTCCTAAATAAAATTCAATTTTCTTTCTTCCGCGTTACGATTATTCTCCAAATATTTCGTCGTCGATGACGACAATTCATTAGTCATTAATTTTCGGGTAACACACCACAAGATTAATTACGAACCGTACGAATTAATCGAGGATAATTAACCTCAATCTGGGTGAATTAGATGTAACTTGAAACAAACTTGGACCAACTTTGAGAACGATTAATCCAAACTCGGAGACAGCCGATATTATAATCTAAAAATAATAAATCCGT
The DNA here is from genome assembly GCA_030522965.1 of Tryphoninae sp. A BG-2022a. Taxonomy (NCBI): domain Eukaryota; kingdom Metazoa; phylum Arthropoda; class Insecta; order Hymenoptera; family Ichneumonidae; species Tryphoninae sp. A BG-2022a. The sequence goes on along the minus strand of JAPYZT010000326.1, from coordinate 40,689 downwards.
TCATCATAAGTTTTTTTTTGTTTTTGTTCAATTCTACGAGGCATTTGTACTTTGGCGTTTCCGTGACGTTTCCAAGACAGGAAACGTAGAAGAGACGGGTGACGTGAATTGCGTCGCGGGGTCGCTTTTACCTGGCTATATTGCGTAATAAAATGGGGTTTTCGCGGGCTCTTATGCACATCACGTATCGACCACCGACAATTCTGTGCTCTTCGCAAAATTCCGTCGTCACCTCTCTCTCTCTCTCTCTCTCTCTCCCTCTCTCTCTCGGTCTATCTTCCTACTCGAACTCTATCCATACACACCGGGACACGTATACGTATTATCTTGTCTGTGGTAACTTCCCCTCCCTCCCTACCCGCCCTTCCTTCCCCTCCTGCTCTTCTCTATAACGAGGTTACGTATCGTGGAACGCGGATATCGAGAGGATCTCCCGTCTGATCCCCCTCGCGACGAGAGGATTCGATTCGGGAACGTCCTACACGACGAGAGAGGTTTCGACCCTCTGCCGTGAGAGTGGCGAACACGCGGGAATCCTTTTTTTCCATCTCCAACTCACTTCGGATCATGCACTCACGCTCGCATACGGATGAAAAAAAGACGAGAGAGAAAAAAGGAAAGAAATATCTGACGTGATTTCCAAAGCTCTCGGGAACGTAAAGCCTCGTCGGTCGATAAATATTTGGGAGAAACGGAGCGAGCTGGAGAGTGAGAGAGAGAGAGAGGAATATCGATGATGCGATGGCGCTACGGTCGAGATTACGTTATCGAGTCGCAATTATGTTCTTACAAACGAAAAGTTCTTTCCAGCATGCAAAAATATCGGACGATAACTATAACCGAATTTTTGAATAATCCTACGCGCGATTGGTGACAAGACCAACCACGAATCGACGATATGAACCACGTGAAAGGGAAAAAATGAATATTTAAACGACTAGGTCGTAAAATTGGACGTTCAGTGCTGTTACAACATTCTTTAACAACGGGTATCTCCCATCGAGAACAATTGTCGGCCCGTTTTATGGTTTACCTAAACACGTATGGGCAAAAGTACAAATACCTATATTCCGCAGAGAAACGATACTTGCTACCATTGCGTACGAATATTTCATAGCTGTAGTCAGCTGCAACCTGGCGATCCCTCGGCCCATCGAAAAAGTCGTGTGATTAACGAGGCATGCGCGATCCTCGAGCTTTATTCCACTATCTAGCAGGTACCTATGGCTTTTTGTCAACTTTTTCTAGCCTTTGGTTCCGCTGCTATTTGTATGAACTGTTGTACCGATTTATGTATATAAAAGGTCGAAGAAAATCGAGGAGGAACGTACGAATAAAAGGTAATGGAGCGACTTTTCGTTGGGAGAAAATTAGTGCCTGGCTAAATTTTATGATAAAACGAACCTACTGCCCTCCTCCTCCTTGTTCTCTCGGTCATGTATATATGTATATGTATATACGAGTAATATAAACTATCGAGGATTGTCTAGCCGCGTATTTTATAGCCCGTTGGTCCTATTCTCCTTCTTCCTTGCTCCAGACCGCTTCTCTCTCTCTCTCTCCTGGCATAACCGAAAACTCCCTCGACGATTTTACTACGGCTCGTGGACTACGGGCGTGATGGCAGGACGAGGCCAAGCGATCCGATGAAGTCGATGTTATATACATGTAAATATATATAGGTAAGCAGGTACCTGCGGATCTGAGGATTTGAGTGCGAGCGGTGTGTGCGTGTGCATCGAGAAGCAGGAGAAGAGACGAGAAAGGCGACGAGGCCGCACACATCAGTAATCGTGGGCTAGAAGAGGGAGAGAAAGAGAGAAAGAGAGAGAGAGAGAGAGAGGATAAGAAGTTGAACCTTAGGGAGGGTTCTGCAAGGCGATTCCGAAGGCTCTTTCGAGAGACCCGCTAGTCGCACACTCGAAAGACTCTTCGAGGAGGAGAGAAAACGCTGAGGACGAGAAAGAAGGAACTCTCCTCGTGCCTCTTCGTCTTTCCATCGTGCTCGTTCTCTGTCTCTTTTCCTCCCGCTCGCATCGTCTTCGTTGCTTCTCTCGAGGAAGAAGAGACCCCAGGGTAGTTTCTTCCTCTCTCTCTCTCTCTATATATATATATACCTATATACATAACCCTCTTCGTTTACTTCTTCCTCGTCTTCTTTCGTTCTTCCTTTGTGCCAAGGAGAACCGGTTCCGCCAATCGTCGTACGGCTACGCCAAAAATTCCACCAATCCCCTGGCAACTTATCCACGTCCTCTCTGCCTCGTTTCGGTTTTTTCGCTCTCTCTCTCTCTCTCTCTCTCTCTCTCTCTCTCGCTCTCTTCGTCTCTTGGCAGTCGCGAGCTCCCCCGCACTCGTCTAATCTTTAGCCCTCTGGCACTGTCTTTCTCTCTCTCTCTCTCTCTTTCTTCTGAGAGGCCCAGCGGCCACGTCTACTCGGTGATTTATTTATTTACGCCGGGCCAAAGTTAATGACATTTTTAGGAGTCTATCGCTCGCTCTCTCTCTCTCTCTCTCTCTCTCTTTCTCTCTCCGTACTTATTCCATGCGCTTCTTGCAACAGCGAGAAGCCAGAATTTCGGCCGTGCGGCAAAAACCTCGAACGAATCTTGTCCAACGTAAACGCACAAGTAGGAGAATTATCATTATTAATGGATCGATACGCGCGTTTCATTGCTGAAAAAGAAATATTAAAATTCAATCGATCTTTTCTAAATCCGAATAATAATCGAGCTACGAAAATCGGGATAATTTTAATTCGTAAGTAGTCAACGGATGTTCGTCCTTTTTCTTGCAATCGACTCCTCTTATCCGGAAGGCCCTTCGAGAGAGTCGCGCGGATCGAATTCTAAATTCAACGCGGCGAAGCCACCGAGACTTCCGAGAAATGGCGTCAAGCATCCAGAGAGAAATGTAAGTAGCAACGGCTATAGTTCAGGACGTTCGCGAAACACGAGTCTACGACATAGCTGAAATACTGGCTCGAGATTCAGGACGAACGAAATAAAACGAAGAACAAAAAAAAAACAAGAGAGAGAGAGAGAGAGAGAGCGAGCGGCCCGACAAAAAATTGAACACGGAATCGCTAATAAATTTCCACGTATTACGTGTATAAATGGAAACAGACCTCGAGGAAGCGCCATTACGCGATTTCAAATGAATAACACAAAACAACAACAACAATAACAAAAACAAAATAAGATAATTTTTGTTAAAAAAAAAGACGTATTTATTATCCCCCCCCACCCCCCCCCCCCCCCCCGCCGAGCTACGCAGCTGTTGGATAAGCCAAGTTAACCAAAATAAAAGGAAGAAAGCGAAAAATAGAAAAGGAAGAAAAGAAAAGAAAAAAGAGAAGAGGAGGAACCGAATCATTCAAACATCACAGGACGTCTCGAATTTGCGGCTGATTTACGTGGGAGTTGTATTCGACAAAATAAGCTCGTACGCGTCGTGCACTCGAGTGTCTCCGGCGAATGCTAATTCTTGTAAATTTTACGCGCTTCTCGTTTTATTGTATTTTTATTTCATTTTATTCGTCTCGTGGCAAAGCGTTTTATATACACGCACACGTATTAATGTGTATGTCCGTGTGTGAAATTTATACGGCTGTATCTGTAATGAAAGTTGTAATGCAAGTTATGAAGCGAAACTTCCGTTAGGAGCTTCGTGCTAGCTAGTAGTTTGAAATAGTTGGGTACCAAGGGCTTTTTCCGTGTGTGTATCATGAGGGTGGTGCTCTCGCGCGAAAGGGAGGAAGAGGGAGAGAGAGAATGCGATATAGGAAGATTCACGTACTACCGCGCGGTTCGTTCTCGTCCCACGTCGCCCAAAAGTGAGATAGAGCGACAGAATGAGAGAGAGATAGCAAACTGCTTTGTGTGTATTTGTGTTTGTGTGTGTGTGTGTGTGTGTGCGCGCGCTCGCGAATCGATCGGGAAAGCGGCACATCGCGAGCACGACTAGCACGTGTGGCAACAAAGAGAAAGATATATACGCGAGAGAGAGACTGACTCTCGCTCTATACGGATAAATATACAAGAGAGCATGAGCGAATGAGAGAGAAAGAGAGAAAGACGCGCGCAGAACCCGCTCGCGGCTATATATTATAGATTAGTGCATTTGCCGCATATACGCCAACCCTTTTTTCCACTCGATCGAAGTGAACAAATATTTTTGAGCCACGGGGCTTGAAACAATTTTTTTCTTTATTTTTTGAAATTCCCGGTGAGACTCTCTATGGATAACGAATTGACGAATTCGTGAAAATAATAAAGATTATTACGGACTTGTTTCCCAATCGATGAAAATTATCAATTTTTGTATCCTCTCTTCCGGTGTATGAAATCTTTTCATTAGGTTGGTAAAGTCGTAAACACGAGTCGTTTATAACGAGCGGTAGGTACAAATTTAAAGGGGGGAAGGAGGATGTAAAGGGTTACGAAAATGAGATCCATAAGATTCTCGAGATTGTTTCAACCTTGATCTTGCGGCATCGCTACACACTGGGAACGCGAGAAACGGCGGCCCAAAAGTTTTTTGCCTCCCGAGCATCGTCCACTCCTTTTCTTCTTGTATATATATATCTATATTGTTAGGAGTCCGGTGTACTTCTGCCGCTCACGTGCGTCGCGTTCGTGCGTGGGTGCGCCTTCTCTCACTTCGCTCTTTTTCATATATATGTCTACTCTTGCGTGTGTGTGTGTGTGTGTGTTTGAATTTATATATTTGTATATGGGAGTGCAGCGTGGAGATAGACTGCGAAAACACGCAGGGAAATATTCGCACGTACACGCGAGAAAGCTTAAGCTAATGTATGTGTGTGTGTGTGTGTGTGTGGAGCTTCTCATCTCTCGACTCCACCTCCGTTCTCCTGTCTGTGTCCGTCCATTCGTCCGTATGTCCTTTATTACTCTCGTTATGTGGGTGACGCGCGCGATCCTAGAAAAAGATTTACCGACATCTGTCCGACCAATCTCGGGGAATATCGTCCCTCGGGAAACTTTTTTTCTATTCTTCGTGCAAATGAAGAAAATTTCACTACGGGAGATAAGCATTTTTGGGTCAACGAGGGAGAGAGAGAGAGAGAGAGAGAGAGAGGGATGGAGAGAAATATGCGATTTGGAAAAAAATGTTTGATATGTTTGTGGATGATTATTGTCAGATTTGTCGATTAATTTCAATAAATTGTTAATCTGGAATTGAAATAATTTGTTGAATGGATTTTTTTGTAATATTATTAATGTTTGTATTACTTTTTTCCTTAGAGTCGGGAAACACGGATTAAAAGTCGTTCTGTTGTCAAGGATAATGGACGGAATTTGCGGCGAGAATTTAAATAATTCATCAAACAAAATTTTTCATAAAATTATCAATCTTTATATTTCTTTTTCCTTTTTAGTCCAACTTGAGGAAACATTGATCGACTTTTATCGCCAGCGAAGATTCTCCAGAATTTTTGTTGTTTTCTTTTTCCTTCGTCTTCGCATTGTCGAGGATAATGGACGGAATTGGCGGCCAGAATTTAAATAATTCATCAAATTAAATTTTTCATAAAATTATCAATCTTTATATTTCTTTTTCCCTTTTTAGTCCAACTTGAGGAAACATTGGTCGACTTTCATCGCCAGCGAAGATCCTCCAGTATTTCTGTTCTGTTTTCTTCCTTCTTCATCTTCGTATTGTCAAGTATAATGAACAGAATTTCCGGCCAAAATTTAAATAATTCATCAAATTAATTTTTTCATAAAATTATCAATCTTTATATTTATTTTTCCCTTCGTAGTCCAACTCGAGGAAACATTGGTCAAGTTTCGTCGCCAGCAAAGATCCTCCAGTATTTTTGTTGTTTTCTTTTTCCTTCGTCTTCACATTATCGAGGATAATGAACAGAATTTGCGGTCAAAATTTAAATAATTCATCAAATTAATTTTTTCATAAAATTATCAATCGTTATATTTCTTTTCCCTTCTTAGTCCAACTTGAAGAAACATTGGTCGACTTTCATCGCCAGCGAAGATCCTCCAGTATTTCTGTTCTGTTTTCTTCCTTCTTCATCTTCGCATTATCAAGAATAATGAACAGAATTTTCGGCCAAAATTTAAATAATTCATCAAATAATTTTTTTCAGAAAATTCTCAATCCTTATATTTCTTTTCCCTTCTTAGTCCAACTGGAGGAAACATTAGTCAGTCGACTTTCATCGAAGATCCTCCAGTATTTTTATTCCGTTTTCTTTTTCCTTCGTCTTCGCATTGTCGAGGATAATGGACGAAATTGGTGGCCAAATTCCAGGGGTCATTTTCAACGATGAGAAAAGGGCGTCACGCTCCCGCACGCTCGAACCTCAATGCGCGTATAATATCGCTCGAGTCGCGCTTCGTACGTAAATATACATACGTATACTTACCGTATACGTTACAGTGCGCGAATGTCTACATAGGTACCTGATGTGCGCAGGTGTGTGTACGTACATACATATACATGTCTATATATCTATATCTATGTACGCGTAACACCCTAACGACGTATATTCTACAACAGTGTATATAACTACGCGTGTACGCTTCAGCAACGAACTGATGCGTAAGTACGCTCTTCTCTCTCTCTCTCTCCCCCCCCCCCCCTCTCTCTTTTCTCTCTTCCTCGCATGTACGCGTATTTATACTTGTGTATTACTCATTGCTATTGCGACCGATGGCGTTTTTGCTGTACCGAGCCTCGTTAACCGTTCGTCGTCGTTAATCCTTTCAACATTATATAGTACCCTCCACCTTGACGTTTCGCGTACTTCTTTTCTACCTATACGCACTCACGTATATAACCCTCCACGCCCGCCCTCTATTTCCCTCGCCACCTTATTTCTCCTCTCTTTCCCTGTGTCACCTCACGCCACGAAAATACTCTCAAAGAATTTTGCTTTTACGTTGCATCGCTTTTTCCTTTCGTTAATTCAATATTCTCACGTTACGAAAAATTGTGCGGTTATTGATTTCTGAGAGTTCGGCGTCAGGTTTCTGGGAATTCTTAGGAACGTATTTGAATACGAAGGAAACACGGTGATAATCGTGCGAACGAATTTAGTTGTTTTCTATTTTGTAGTTGGCTAATTCGGGCTTGTGACTGGTTGAAAATATTTATCATAGAACGAGAGGGAGAAACCTTGAGTAAAAGTCTATGCCTCAAAGTTGGTAAACGTTACATCTCGGGTCGATGCTCCCTCTCGCTTCTTTCCACGAGCGAAATGTGAGCAAAGTATTCTTACGGACGAGAGGACTGTCCCTGGGCTCGTTAACGGTCAGAGAAAGAGAGAGAGAGAGAGAGAGAGAGAGAGAGAGAGAGAGAGAAAGAGTCTTTGGATATGCGTACAACGAAAACTACTTTCGGTCCTTCCACGAAAACCTCGCCAGGAGCGAAACTATACACTCGTCTCTTCTCTATTTTTCTCTTTCTCCCTCTTTCTTTCTTTCTCTTCCCGTGTCTGACAACTTTTAGTTTAGGCTCGCCGTAAGCGAGAGTCAAGAGCCCAGCACGGATTCGCCGATCGACCCGACCACCGTATCGTCGTTCTCCTTTTCGTACGATTTACGACATACTTTTTGGCAATATTCGGTACGTCGATTAACATTTTATTCCGACTTTACCAAACGAACAAAATCATCGCTCCTGTGTCGTGGCTATATGATTTTTGTTTTTATTTATTTACTAAATGTCCATTCCTTGACCGAATGTAGAACACGGAAAGTAGTCTTGCGGAAGTTTCTGAATTCGTTTTAAATTTGTTTCTGTCGATACACGTGCAGCGAGGTTGATAAATACGAGTGCGACAATGATTTGTAAATTGTTGAAATTCCTAGTTTGAGAAATGAAAGATTAGCGAACAAATTTGACGTTAAATGATGAATTTTGTATTCAAACGTCTTTGGAATAGATCTTTCGCTATAAATTTCTACACAATCGACGATTAACGATCGGATGTAACAAGAAACGATAAATCTTTATCTAGATTGTTATTTTAATCATTGTTATTAACGATGAACAGCTCGAAGCTCACTTAAAACTTCAAGTACGCCACAATGTCAATGAACATTGCTCGTTCTTACAAATATCTCTTGCCGGAAGTACGCGTTTCAAAAACAACTGTACCGATACTTCCGTCCCCCAACATTAAACCTACGTATCGAAACAAATATTACAAAGCAACATTTACAAAATTCCAGATCGTACACATCGAGCACGAAAATTATGATAAACAATTCATCACGAAGTTTACGTTTGCAGAAATATCGCAATGTGACGATCGAACTCAAACGCAAGAAACAAAATGTATTTGTGATTGTCAGATAAATATTTACCGTTGCATGAATTTGTATTCGTGAAGACAATTTGATAAAACACAAAGCGAGCGAATGACAAAGAAACAAAATCAAAATTACAAAAATTTCATAATTTTGTAAACAAAGAATAAAATCTCACCAGCGATAAAGCAGAACTCCACTGTGATGACTAGGCGGATGCCTCCACCGTCCAAAATCCTATATCATTCCGTGTCCTTCGTTGTTACTCCTTTATCTCCCAAAGAACGAATAACTCGTTCCTGTCTTCTCGTCGTGAAATCCTCTCGAATTTATCACTCCTCAATTTTGTCAAATAATCACACCACCACAAACAATAACACCTTCCTTCACGACGTTCGACTCGAATTATCACACAAAAAACAATCTCGCTCGACGCGTTACTTCATCTTGTACAACAACGTAGAAAATCAAAATGAACAAAAATCCAACGCATGAAAAATAATGGAGGATTTCCTTCGTCGCTTTTTATTAAGAATAATCGCATCGAAAATCACTCTGGTACGTCGCTCATCCGACCGTCGGCTACATTTTCGTCGCTCTTTTCGCGCGATTCTTCGCGAAGGTAATAATCCTGAGAAATTGTCAAGTTTAATATTTTTATTCTCAAATTTGTATTTGTAACATCGTCGTCCCCATCATCGATCGATCTTGTGCAGTTAGCATGGGAGTTATCAGGACGAATGCATACACGCTCTATATACACGTTCCAGTGTGCGTGTAGATATAGACATATATATATATATATGTATATATATATATATATATATGTATAGAAGTATAGGTTGAAATTTTCCGTAGGAGGTTCGAGAACACGAAAATGCTCGATGCGCCGGTCCAGTGAGCGGCGGCGGCAGCACCGAATTGACGAGAAAACTGTTCAGCAGCGCTGTCGAGCTTCGGATATATTCCCTTTAACGCCGGGCGCCGGTCGGCCGAGCCAACGGTTAAAGCCTTAAAGCCCTCGAAAGGCTCTCCACACTGTTACTTCCTCGCTCGAATTTCAACTTTAAACGGGATATTATCGATCGGTTAACTAACTCGGCAACGTGTATTCGACGATAAATTTGCCACGGACAATCACTCCGTACGTATAACACTTGGCTTCCGTTTAAATAACACTTGTACGTCGATACAACGTTGGCTTGTGTCGGGATGATTTTGTCCGACGGCAACCGGAAGAGACGAGGCGTAGGACGAATCGACCACGACACTCGGCATCGAGCGAATGTTGTGAGGGAAAGAGCGAAAGAGAGATGAAGAGAAAGAGATAGAGAGAGAGAGAGAGAGTGAGAGAGAGAGAGAGAGTAAGAGAGTGTGAGAGAGAGAGAGAGAGAGAGAGAAAGGGAGAATAGGTTTGTGTATATCTGACCGTGAATATCAATAACACTGCATCGTTTGACAATGCCAATTCCTCGTTGTTATCTTCCCTGATCGACGCGATAGTCAACAGAACTGTATTCGCTTTTTCGCGTTATACCGTGCAAAACCCGGAAATTCGTCTTTCACTTCCGGTTGGATTTTTTTTTGGGCGTTACGTGAATAAAAACAACACGACGTTGGCATGTTCACCGTCCGACGGCCGAAGTGTGACTGCCGAATGCCGGTTATGTTCGTACCTACACCCCCCACCAAGATCGAGCGTAGCCCCGCCCACACAGCCGACCCGAGCCCCGCCCACTTTTTTCCGCGATGCGGGCGGGAACGACGCCACGCCCTGTTTTACCAACGGATGCATATTAGCGCAATTGTAGGAGATAGAATTTCTGGTTTTTAACCCCCACCACTGTCCCCCTGCCACTAGACGCGACGCGAGATAGAGCGTTTCTATGATCGAAGTAATTATATCGATAAAACGTATCGACAGCGATCGCAATGGCGTTCGCATCCAAATATCTGTAAGATCTTCGAGATAAATTCATCGATCGTTTTATCGATCTCGCGAAGACCCAAAATGGCGGACAGGATCGATCGATCGATCGATCGAGATTACGTCTTGCGCTTGCGCAATAACACATCAGCAGCATTTTTGCACAGCGCGTGCGTACCCGCTACTCGTCCCGTTTTTTCGTTTCTTCTTAATCCGAAAATAATTTCCAATCCAACTTCAACGAATTTTTCGGAATTCATTGACTCTAGTGATTCACGGAGAATGTCGACAGAAAAACAAAACACGTTTTCGAAGTTGTTACGAGTCCCGATGACGCAATGACATAATCTTTTGGCATCGCGATAGAATCTTCGCGTGGGGGAAAACACGCGTGGGGATACGCTTTTTTTTACGACGTCTTAGACATTTCGAAATAATTTATCCGCACCACGTGCAACCGAGAGATTGCTGTTCTTTTTTTCTGTTTTTCTTTTTTTCTTTATGCGCGAAGACGTCCGTCCTGTCGTAGAATTTTGTTATTACCGGGTGTAAATTAACGATGTTACTGGGTTGTTTGTTTAACGCCGCGCATTAATATCGTCGTTTATTTTTTTAACGACTAATCCTCTTCCTTCCCGCCTGTCTTGCGCGCCGCTTGGACAGGAAGATTAACGGATAATAAAGAGAGCGTTCGATCGCTAAGATCGCGTCGTTTCTAACAATGTTAGGTAGACAAGGAATAAAACTGTTATACTTGTTATCGAGAAAAATCGACAGGGGGCGTTGTTGTGTACAATATGGCGTCTTCGCTGCATTAAAATAGCAATATTTGCAAACTTATGCCCGATCTAATTAACGATGAGTCTTAATTCATCGTTCGACCTCTATCGCGCTCCTTATCTTCGATTTTCTAAAATATCGCTCTTCGCTTCTAATTTGATAAAAGGAAATAATGATGTTACAGCGATCAAAGACGTTCCCTCGTTGCTATCGGTTTGCTGGATCGCGATTTTCAAGGTTACCGTGCCCTTGGCTCGTTCTTTCCTCGAAACTTCTCGTTGAAACGTAAACTGCACATCGTGGGCCAAGAATGTCCTGAAATTTCTGCAAACCGGAAATACGTTCAAATTACCGCCGTGACCTACGTGATTGATTGTATATACATGTATATATCGATATATTTATGGATAAGTACACGACTCTTTGTTTCGCGACGCTGCTGGGACGTAGACACGTTTTTGTTTTTTTTTTGTTTTCAAACGGCGCGAGACAGCGCTCCGCCTTCTCTCTTTCGCTACCCACGCCCGAAACGAGACACAGTTTTCAAGTGTGCGTGTTCCACGTCTCTCACTCCGTCTCGTAAAATGATGTTCCCGTCGTGCGATCGCTCCTCGACCCGCTGCCATGGTCTAAAACAGAACGAGCGTCGCTTGTTTTCTTTTCATTTTCACTCCTACCATTCCCGCGACGAGTCGCGCTACTGAATCAACGCGATCGGGAGGACGGCCTCGACACGCCCACCGCGGGCGCGCTTTTTCTTTACTCCGCCCACACTAGCGCCGCCGTGGCTCTGTGAAGGATGTCAACGCGCCTTTGAAATTAAACGTCGCCATATTTTGCCGCTTCGCGGACCGATGAATATTCCATGCGTCGCTCGTGATTCAGGGAACGAACGGATTTCGGAATTTGGGAAAACGCTCGTGTAACCTTAAGCCCGCGCAATTATCTCGCGTTAATGTTTTTTCAAATTTGTTTTCGATACATCGTCTTTTCTTTCGTTCTAGAGGAAAATAAGACATTAAGATTAGTACGGGAATAAGACGAATTTAACGTCAGAAACGCGGGAAAGAGCATTTTTGTTTACGAAATATTGAAAGTTTGTATTGTCAAGAATTTCATAGAACGTTACAAATTTTATAGGAAATGAATATTAGCGATTGTTTCAAAGAATGAAATTAATACAAAGGTCAGAATGAAAATCGAAAGATTGCGACTTCATCGAGACAAATGTCCGAAAATATAACTTTGACGAATTGAGAAAGGAATTATAATTGTTATAAAAGCGACGAATCATTGTTTTTCGTTTCACGCGCGGGAATAATCGTAGTTCCGAACACGCCATGTCTGGTATGAACAACTGTGAAGAACACATTGAACCGGGAGGGATTTGTTTCGTTTGTTGATCGCTTTGAAACAAGTGCGGTTCGTTTTTGTATAAAATACAGGAACGTGGCACCGGAGCGCTATGCGCTCACGCGGCACGCGGGTGAACTCGAGTGCCAATAATAATGCGCAAATATCACTAGATATTCACCAAGAATTGTTTTAATGTGAAATTTTTTAATGAAATAGAGAATACGATGAAAAAAAAATTAAATAATTTTGATCATAACAAAGCGCGGAAATGGGGACTTGAACCGCGGATCTTCAGAACTCCAGGCTAATGCTTTCCCGACTGAGCTATTTCTATTCTCGTTATAGTAGAAGTTTTAAAAGCATATATCGTTCCATGTAACGTTTCATCTCCCACTTCAACTGACATTACCCGTCTCTTTGTCCCTCTCTCTCTCTCTCTCTCGGACTTCGAAGTTACGCTCGGTCGATATTGGCACATACCCGCGCGACTTTCGTTTATAAAGCAGTAATGTTGCGAATGTGATTGACTAATTCTTGACACGTCGATGATTGCAGACCTCAATTCGAGCCTGAGGAATTTGAGTCATGATCTAACATTTGATTGTCGAGGACGGATCGATTATTTCTCGACAAAACATTGTTTTGCCATATTTAACAATTTTTAGAGGTTAGAGTGCGGGTGTGTTTGAACAAAAAATTTAAATTAATTGTATATTATTCGGCAGTGACAGTCGGTGAGTAAAAGAAACTTATTGAGAAAATATTTTCAAAGTAAAGAAATGCCTGAAACTTTGGAGAAAATCTGTCTTATAAAACAGATTGAGAGGAAATTATTTATAAATTTATATATAAAGTTTTTATATTCGACAGGATTTATTATTCATCTCACAATTTTATTATTTGAGATTAAAGAAAATCTTCAATTTCAGGAACTTCTTGGAAAAATGCATCAGGCTATGCTCAGCTGCAATGGAGTTCAGACGGACATTCTGACAGATGGTCGCTGGGTCGAAGAGGGACTGGATCCCAAAGGCCGCAAAGATGTTGTAGTCGTTATACCAGGGAACCCTGGAATTCCTAGTTTCTACAAACATTTTGTGAAAGCTGTGAAATCACAATTGCCCAGCGAAACACCTGTATGGACAATCGGACATGCTGGACACGTTCAACCACCGAGCGAATTGTGCTTTTTGCCCAATGACAAAAGCGAGGCACACAAATACGATCTGCAGGGTCAACTGAAACACAAGGTTTGTATAAAAACGGAATTTCCTTCGAATTCGTCTATAGAACTGAAAAGATAATTCTCAATGCGCGAGCATTAAAACATGAAGAATAATTGATGAAATTTGCCAACTATTTTCGCAGATTGAATTTTTCAAGCAGTATGTTCCCAAAGATGCGAGAGTTCATCTCATAGGTCATTCCATAGGAGCCTGGTTTATTTTAAAGCTTTTGGATGATCCACATTGCGGGGGACAAATTCACAAATGTTATTTGCTATTCCCAACTATAGAACGGATGGCCGAGAGTCCTAGTGGAAAACATCTTACTGGAAAAGTTAGTTGGTCTGTTAAAAAGTATACAATCGTCTGTCGCTTAGCTTTCATTACATGTTCATACTTTGTTTTATCACAGGTTCTGCCGATAATTCCTCTCCTCGTCTTTGCAGCATGGCTGTTATCATTTTTGCCGAATTTTCTTATGGCGTTTCTCATTCGTGTTGTTGGCGGTTTCTTTGTTGGCGTCACAGGCAAGAGTGTTAAGCCCGTTTCTCAATTTCTCCATCCAGCAGTTTTACAAAGAGTCTTCAGCCTCGCGAAAAACGAGTTGCGAACCGTGAAGGAACGCGATGACGATGTCATTGAGAGACACGGGAAAAAGTTGTGGCTCTATTATGGAGCAAGAGACGGTTGGACACCGGCACATTATCCCCAAGAGTTCAAGGCTCGGCATCCCAACGTGGAAGCTCAAGTTTGCAAACGAAACTTTCGTCACGCCTTCGTTCTCAAGAACGACGATAAAGAACTTGGCCGCATAGTCGGCGAATTGATCAATGCTACAATAACGTAATAAAGATGTAGAAATTGAACTGGGATAATTTCAGAAGTACCAGATTCTCAGATCTCAGATATTAGTATTTAAGCTGCGATTATAGAACATGTCAATCAAAAGGGAGATTCGATAAATTTTGGGCTAAAAATGGTTTGTTATTTTTCAGGGGAATGCATTTTGTAGATTTAAGGGTGTATGCGAAATACGAATATGTATGAAAATAAATATTGTTCGTTCAAAAAAAAGCTTTTTCACTTGCCCTCGAGGTATCTTGAAAAAAATTTAATATTTTTATTGATACGGAAACGCCCAGATATTCAAATCGAACGAAACAGTAGAGATAAACAGTTTTATAGTGAATATTCAAAGCTTTTGTTTTTCTTTCTTCGCTTGCTCGGCAGCTGCTTCGATTTTGTCGTGTTCGGTGATCAGTGCGGTTACTTCACTCGCTGGTAAGATGCGGATCTTCGTCTTGCCGTTTTCTCGCGTCAGCGTGGCCATCTCGACTGTGAGAATAAAATAGAGAAGCATTTGCGTAAATTCAATTATATCATTGTATATTTCCAATCGTTAATTACCTTTGTCGGACGAAAGTTTTGTCATATCGAGAGTTTTGGACAAGACTTTTATAGCAAGGGCTTGAGCATCCTTTAATGTGGTTTCGCCTTCTTTGTATTCTTGTTTCAATGACGAAATTGCAGCGGCAGAATTATTTCCAATACATGTTGCCTTCCAACCTCCGTAATTTCCACTAGGATCAGACTGATAGAGCTGGTAGCCATAATGACGATCCCATCCCATATAGAGAATGGAGACGCCAAATGGTCGTTTACCTCCATACTGAGTATAGGCTTGCTTTACGTCGCAAAGCCAAGAAACCAACTGTTCACATGGAATTGTTTCACCATATTGCAGCAAATATCGCTGACCAAGTACACGCAGTTCATTAGTAAGGACATTGGCATCGGATGTGATACCAGCCACCGAACAGACAACATCGTCGTTAAGTTTGTAAATTTTTTCCGAAAAGAAAACCTCGTCGAGTAACTTGTTGGTGTTGCGTCTTTCGGCAGCAAGAAGAATACCATCATTGGCCAAAATACCGAGGCATGTGCCTGCATGACTTATAGCCTCCATTGCATATTCGACTTGATACAGTCTACCTTCAGGTGAGAATATCGTTGTTCTTGTGTCATATCTGCGAGCCTAAGTACACAGGAAAGAAAACATGGATTTTTCATGTTTCATAAACTAATGTGTGAACAAAGAAATAGTTTTGTTATGAACGAGTGTCAGTCATATTTCGTAATAATTCTGAGGACTCCGCACTGATAATTTTTTATATTTCAACGCAAATTTGGCAATTCTTGTGCTCGATGACAATGCATTTCACACATAACCTCAATCATGACATGAAAGATTTGTTTAAGAACCGAACAATATCACAGTTTATTTCATTTGCAATTCGGATTGTACGGATTAGCGACAGACTTACCATTTTATCAAATTATCTGTAGACCTTTTGTAAGATTAATGTCAACCAATTCGGCGAAAGGAAAGACGAATTTTTCGACACTCAATTGCCCTGTAAACTTGTCGCTCGCGTTCTTGCAGTCTGAATCCAAATCGCGCTGCTGGCGTTCATGGTGACAATATCGAGAACTATACGACATCTATAAATATATATATAGCTATGATAATTTTAATAATATAACCTCAAAAATGTCGACGAATACATCGTAGGACACTGTTTATTAACTAAAATAAACAAAGGTCGAGCTTTTTTTATCTCGTGAAAAACGAGATGGACGAGGACAGAGTGGCTGTAATTAATGTAGCGACGGAAACTAAAGTATTGAACGTTGCTTTCTCCACTGGATGGACAACAGAGGACCTTTGTATCAAGGTTAGTCTCACTGAACTGTCAGCCTAATTTAAAGGTCCGATTGTTATTAAGCGATAATCTATTACGTTGTTTTGTTATCAAGGTCTGCAAACAAATTGGTATTGGTCCAGTAGCACGGCACCTCTTTGCTCTGAGGAATCGTTCTACAAGGCTGTGGTTTCCTCCTGGCTATAGACTAGAGGGCAAGGAGAAGCTCAAATTTGAATTTCGTTTGAGATTCAAACCCTCTAGTCTTCAGAGACTCAAGCACATCGATACCAAAGCTTATGACTATTATTTTCAACAAGCTCGTTCCGATGTTTTGGACAACAAAGTACCAGACATTGTTTATGAGAGGCACAAACGCGAGCTCATTGGTCTAGGGGTTAGTGACATGTACAGGTAAGTCAAAGCAAATTGAAACTGTTATCGTATTTGAATGTTCTAACACTCCTCGAATTTGAATACTACAAATGAGTAAATATTGAAATGCTTATGTCTAAATTATCTACTGTTTTCCAGGGTGATGTTGGAGAAAGATGTACCTCGGGAAATAGTAGAAAATGATTATAAGAAGTATATACCAAAAGAATGCATAAAACGTCACTCGTTTTTCATAAAGAAACCGATTCACAATGCCCTGGCGAGAATATCGGGTCATGACGCTTCGTACGTCAAGGAACAATATCTTAATCAGTTCGAATGTATGGCACCTAATTATCCATGTGAGGAGTACAAAGCTCTTATGGACAAGGGCATGACGAATCCCCCATCTAGAGTATTGCTCAGAGTAAATGCAACCGATGTCAAATATTGCGAGACCGAAAATGGAGAGTGGAGCACATTATGTGTTATCGAGGATCTTTGTTTCGTATCGATCAGGCAAGACAGTACTGTGGAAGTATCACGAAAAAATGGGATCCCATCATACCTCAAATTTGGAACAAACGCCCTTGTCATGTCGTTTGTTTCTGCTCTGGATGGTTATTACAGACTTACGATCAAATGGACATTCAACCTGTGCCGCGATGTTTTAACACCAAGTCTTGAAAGACTTCACAAGCAAAAGTGCCATGGCCCGGTTGGGTGAGCTTCGTCGTTTTATCTTTGATTGAAATTTCTTTTCAATTAGTTACAGCTTTTTTAAATATTTTTTCGTAGCGGTGAGTTCTCCTATGCTAAAATGGAAGAGAAACGTTCGAATAAACCAGGGACATACGTTCTTCGTGAGAGCGAGACAAAGTATAACGTATTGTATTTGGATTCCTGTGGGAAGGATGGTAAACCAAGAACCCACAGGATAGAACAATTTGGTCCCGACGATTTTGTACTATCCGATTCAGTTCAGAGGTACAGATCACTTGCACAATTAATATCGATGCATCAAGATCCAGAAGGACAGCTTCATCTTGCGGAGTGTTTGCCACCCTCAGAATATGGTTTGTAGATTTCTTGGAGTACATTAAAAAATATCCATAATATTCAATATGAATACACAAAAAAATGGTTCATTATAAATATAATTTAAATACTATTGGAAACAGACAAATCGCCCCTTTTGATTTGCGCTCCCGAGGGTGTTGGTAGTGACGTAGCAGCCGACGAAGAAATAATCGCGGCGCTTCTCGACGGAGGACCGCGTTGCATTTCTCCCCACCAATTACAAATCTACAAGGCTCAACCATTTCCGAAGAGTTCCGACAATGGCGAAATCCGCACGGCCACGACGACGACATTGTATCGTGCGATGTGGCGTGTTGCAAAAGGAAAAAAACTCGAGGCGGCAATAAAAGTTCTTAAAGAGGAAGAGTGGAGATTCACCAGGGAATTTCTTGAGTTGGCTGGTAAATGGGGTCAACTGAGATCCGGAGCTCTTGTAAGACTTTATGGCTTGACCGTTGCTCCTGCGGTTGGAATGGTGATGGAACTTGTGAAACTTGGTCCTTTGGACGTTTATCTTCGTAGTAATTCGCCTCGAATCGTTAAAACGGTTGACATGGTGGAAGCTGCTGCTTGCCTTGCCACGGCTCTTTGGCATTTGGTACGTTCAAATAATTTCCCTAAATTAATGTGTTCCATTGAAATAATTACATTCGTTATATCTTTTTTAGTATTTGTATTTATTTTTATGAAATTTATAAATTACTGTCTTCGGTAAAATTTAGGAAGAAAGTGGCGTTGTTCATGGAAACATAAGATGTCGGAAACTACTTGTTCACGCCCACACCGACAACAGTTTTATTGTAAAACTCGGGGACCCTGGACTCTTCAATTACACTCAAGCCGAGTAAGAGATTAATCGATGCATCTTGATTATTAATTCCCAGATGTAAAATCTTTTTTCAAAAAACTCTTTTTGTTTACACGCAGTGTCCACTGGTTACCACCGGAGTGTTACTTAAATCCTGAGCTAGCAAGGCGGAGTACTCGAGCTGATGTTTGGGCCCTCGCTACGACCTTTTGGCAAATATTTTCTCGTGGAACCATCCTTCCCTCGCATCGCGACATCGACTCCGTTAAAAAGGTACGTACATTCGGACGAGGCGTTATGGAACACGGAAGTCATAAAATTCTTCAAATTTTCTTTAGTTTTATGCAAACGGAAAACGTTTGCCAATACCAATGGGATGTCCGATAGAAGTGTACAATTTGATGACGGAGTGCTGGGGTGAGCCGGGTGGACCGCGCAAGCAACCTCAGGCAATAATGCGTGATATAAATCAGATACTTTATCAGGTTTATAATTCACGTCGCACGCACGCTTATGCTACGGCATTTCCCCGGCTATTCAATGCCACGGATAACAAAGACGAAGATGATCCGGAAACTGCCGAGAACAATTCTTCGTCAGATTGCGAATCAAGAGCCAGCAGTCTTTTTACCGATCGCACAAGTTTGCCATGGGATGATGGGGACGATAGTGAGTATGCGCTTTTCTGAATCTTTATCACGAATAATCGATCATTACTGACAATAATATTTGAACTTTTGATTTTTTCATAAGGTGGTGGTGCACTTATCGGTTCAAGCGATTTCTATGAAGATGCCCAAGAAGAACTTTCGGCCTATCTCGGCTGGTTGGACGAGACCGGAGGAAATGGCGATGCGTTCGGTGCGGTTATAAGACACTCGACTGGAAATATCGGCAATCATCACAATGATGTCAATATTACTTCCGGAAGCAGTGGACCGCTCGGACAGATGCAGGGAATCTTCGAGCTTGATGCCGATTGCAATGTCATACTTCAAGGACGAATAGGTCAAGGTTTTTATGGTGAAGTTTATCGTGGCACTCTCGAGCGCGACAATGCCAAAGACGCGGAACCTCAGCAGGTTGCTGTGAAAAAATTGAAGACAGGGGGATTGGAAGCGGACTTGAGAGACTTCGAGCGTGAGATTTCTATAATGAAAGTAAGCCAATGAATATCTATTGTGTTAGAGGTCCACGAGAATTTTCGCGAAACGAACAATTTTTGTTAACGACCTGTTCTGCTATTTTCAGACCTTGAAACATCCGAACGTCGTAGAGATTCTCGGTGTAATATCAGAACCGGAAGTATGCCTTGTAATGGAATTCGTGAAGCATGGTTCACTGCAGAGTTACTTGGCGATACATCGCGAAAGTCTGAGCCACAGGAGATTGCTCGATTTTTCTCTCGACATAGCCACGGGGATGGATTATCTCGGACGCAAGAGTATCGTGCACCGCGATCTTGCAGCTCGGAATATTCTCGTCGCTGACGAAACTCGCGTAAAAATAAGTGATTTCGGACTGGCTCAGGTAACGGGCAAAAATGACTACTACATCTTGCAAACGAATCGCGATCTTCCGATAAAATGGTACGCACCCGAAAGTCTTCGCGATGGAAGATTTTCACCGCGTTCCGATGTTTGGTCATTCGGCGTTACAATGTACGAAACTTTCGGGCTTGGTGAAGATCCCAAACTACCAGGTTTAGGTGGTGAAAGCAACGCAAACGGTGAAAATGAGGAAGAAGGCAGTGCCGAACTTTTAGCGGCCCTTGAACGCGGCACAAGACTGCCCTGCCCACCCACTTGTCCTCAAGCTGTCTATGTTAAGCTCATGTATCCCTGCTGGCACTTGCACAGTCATCAGCGACCCGACTTTGCCACTCTATGCAACGATATTCGCGACTTGATAGGACAATATTGAAATGTTAAAAAAAACCGGAATTACTGGATCAAAGGAATTTACTGTGGGATTAATTTTCCCAAACAATTCTCCGCTCTTCTGTAAGACTGAATAGCGATCAAGAGACAATGGAGGAATCATCGCAAAGCCATTTGACAGTGGATCTCGCGTAACTGACTTTTGTCGGTTGTTGTACTGACGAAAACGCACGAAGTTGGAAGCTCGGAGCGTATACACGTTAAGTTAGGAAGGTAGTAAACGGAACAAAAATCTGTTTACAACACCGTGAAAAATTATATGTATACAAAGTTCGTTTTCGATCGATTAATCTACCGAATACCCTTCCTATTATAAAGTGTAATTCTCGACAAATTTTGTATCAGCCGTTTTTTTGTGGCTTGTAATTTGCTTCATGCGAACATCATCTGTGTTGAACACGTTTTTACAAATTTCAGTTTCACTCATTTTCATCCTGTCTTTTCTTAATCTTCGGTGATTCAATTTAAGAAATGATAAATTCTAGAGACTATCTGACATAGTAGACTATAGGGAGATGGTCTAAAATCTGAGAGTATTCAGAATTGTTCTGATGTGGGGAATTATTGTGAATACTCAAATATGGGGGACGTTCGAGCAACGTTTCACATCCGATGAAACGATCGAGGAATGTTTCAATGTAGACTATCGAGGATGGATATCCGTATGAACTTTCCGTTTTATTTCTACAACCATTCGCAGGTCTCGATCAGTACCGACATCGAGCACTGTTCGGGTTCTTTCAAACTTTGCCGAAACGCTTGAGCGTGTTGCCACCGAAGATCGCCCTCACCACCGGTGAGTTCAACGATTAAACTCAACTTCCATGGACCGTTGAGGCGATCGATTTTGAAATTTTCGGCATTATCGATCGGAAAAATGACGTCCGATTTTTTTGGATCTCTGTACGAAGCTCTGAGTCTCCAATGTATTTTGCCACTATGAAAAGTTGCGCATGTTGCTCGTAATCCGAAAGATTTTATCGAAAATTTTAAATCGACGACTTCAAAACCCCATGTTATTATACCTACAGTCTGACCCGGTGAACGCGATAGATAAGTTACTTTCCAATCTGTCTCGACTTTTCGAAATATCCCACCTTCGACGGACTCGATACCGTTTTGCCAGCCAGTTCTCTTCTCTAGCATTTTTTCAACATTCACGTGGTTCTCATATTCATTTCTCGCCGAGAAGTAACGGATTTCGAATTGTTTTGCATCACGTGGGATCTTCCAAACACGTGGTACGTTCAATTTTTCCTAAAGACAGAGCCAACATGGACTTGTATTAATATAGATTGAAATTTTGTTTATACGAGTGTCGACAGTTATCGAGCCTGCGTCGAATAAAAATTTGTTGCTTCTTACTTGAGTTTCTCCGCGCGAAGTTCGCCAGACGAGTGAACCGGAAGTTCTGCCCTCATAATCGTTCTTCGAATCTTCTCCGGGTTTTGTAGCTCCTGGTGGAGCTGGCATAAGTTCCACGAGCTCGAGCGCTCGCCTTTTTATCACAAAACGTTTTCTTGCCTCGCTGTATCCCGGAGAATTCTGTCTTTCGTCATTGAGACGACAGATCAAAGAACAGAGCTCTTGTTCCGTGCAGAGTATTCTTCTTTTCATAACAGCTGATTGGTCCCTCGTGTATCGCCACGTAACATCCTGCACCTCGTCTCTCGAGTACGCGATCACGTATGTAAGTTTTTTCTTCCAACCGCACTCGTACATCAGCGGACGATCCATTGCGTTCTCGCACGGATCTGCGTGAATCCATCTATTCGAAGCGATCGACCAGACCTAAAATTAGTGCAAATATAAAAACAACACATTGAAATTAGTTGCTAAGACTTGCAAGTTCTTGCAAAGGTTAATTTTATACCTCCGTCCACACGTGATCGGTCTCGTCGTGAACGAGTCTCGAGTCGAAGCCAAGAGAACGACAGATGAGCGTAAAAGCATTCGCCCATTCGCCACACCGACCTCGTCGTGTCTTAAGCAAAATCGCCGGATCTGTGTAACGGGGAAATTTAGCTTCTATGCCACAATTTTCACATCTGAAAAGATTCGTTATCTTGTCTTAAAAAAATGGCTCGAAAAATATTTTGAGTGGAATTGGAATTCCTTACTTATGTATTTCGGTCCGGGAAATTCTTGGATCTGTGGAAAGTTCGACCCGGTCGTACGTGCAAGTTTCGCCACATACGCTGCAGCTAGGACTGTCCATCCACGTGAAAAAATCATTTTTGAACCAATCGAGTAGTTCGATCAGAAGAAAGTCGTCTACTGTCACTTCATGCTCGACGAGCAAGTCAGGAGAATCGCCGTATTCGTTTGACTTGATTTCTCTCTGAAAATTCCTCAGTCTCTTCATCGCTCCGATTTGCAACCTCTCAAATGGTACCACGCGCATTGCTTTGCTTTGCAATTGTGGATTTTCATACTTCAATGTATGCGTAGATTCTTCGATGATGCGCTCAAGGAAGTTTTTTCTCAAATGAGGTTTAGGTCTTATGGCGGCGAAACGATTTTTATCGTTTACCTGTGATTTAGCCTCCAGATCATGGAGAGCTTTTTGAACATGTCTGAGCCTGGACAGAGGAGCTTCTCGTGGGAGTGTAAAATATTCGCCATCCTGCAAAAACAAATTGGCAAATATTTCTATATTTCTATATAAGAAGAGTTATAAAAGAGTATCTAACTAGATAAAATCTAACGGAGAATCGAACCTCGATAAAACCCATTTCAAACAGGCACTCGATGGCTCCAAAAGCCGTCAACAAGTTGTCCGATATCGTCGAATCGCTGACTCGAATTCTTCGATATTCATTATCATTAGGAAACGATATTATCTTATCACACAGGCGTGACAGGCTGCGTACTGCAACTTTACGAATTTCAGGCTCGTTTTCGTGCAACGATTTTATGCACCTTTTCAAATTCTCATCCATTGTTTCAGAAAAACACGTAACATCTGCTATGTAATCGTAATGACTGTTAAAAACAGCGTGCAACGTTTATTGACTTCAATTACGTTGAAAAAGTGAGGTTACGTTTCGTAATATCGTACAAAATATTGCACGCGAGGATTGTCAATATGATGAAACGAATCGCAACTATACAGCGTAACAACGAGAATCAATAAATACTGACAAGCATCGTACGTATTAATTAAAACGGACTTATTACGCGATTTAAAAAAACCACTGACGTTGCCTATTTGCAGCAGGCGGCATCCTTTTTAGAACTGTCATATATTTACAGGCGCGACAAAAAAGATCTCACGGACGGTGGCGCCGCGATGGAGATGTCCCGAAACAGAGACGCGAATTCTTGGAGCGCGGGAATTACGCAAGGAATCTTCATTTTCACCCCGCATTAAACTACGGTCCGTGTTAGAGAGCACTTTGGTACGTTATCGCGAAATACCACGTGCTCGAAATATAACCCTATGGCCCAACCCTTCTAAGAGGGTTAAGAAGCGACGAGGCGTAAATTCTATCGAACGTAGGGCAGACGATGATGAAATTTGACTTTACCTAAAAAATGCGTGACTTTCGTACATGAAAAAAGGTTAATTTTCTTTAATCTACGATATCTCATATCGATCCACTTTATTAAGAAACAATAGATTCAATAATAAATAATCTTCCACAAGAAATACAGAAAAATTCTAAAGCAAACAAATTTAATGAAAATTTTCAAACTACGTAAACGTAATACTCAAGGTCTCTTTTATACGAGTAAGATTCTCATAATCTACCGATTATTTATTATTCAATAATAAATAATTTTCCATAAGAAATACAGAACAATTCTAAAGCAAGCTTATTTAATAATAATTTTCAAAGTACATAACCGAAATATTCAAGTTCCCTTTTATACGAGTAAGATTACCTTACTCTTATGAAATTTGTCGAATTTGCCTTCTGAATCGAAGAATCTAAAGTTCGAAACTATACCTTACGTAAAAAAATGTGTGACTTTCGTACATAAAAAAAAGGTTAATTTTCTTTAATCTACGATATCTCATATCGATCCACTTTATTAAGAAACAATAGATTCAATAATAAATAATCTTCGACAAGAAAACCAAAAAAGTCTAAAACAAAAATATTTAATAAGAATTTTTAAACTACAAAAGCAAAATACTTCAGTTACCCTTTGTACGAGTAAGATTGTCACAATCCATCTATTCAGAAGGATCTAAAGTTTCAATCTCACGCTATCGGCTTCACTCGCAATTGTCTCCTGTAGAGGCAACTCGAAAACCACTTTGCGATCCTTCAATAGATGCTAAAGGTATTTCTCGTTTCCGGAATGGAAAATCGTCAAATCGTCAGTGAGTTAGGATATACGTGTAGATATAAATGCTCGTAGATCGTTGGGAAAGTAAGATATATACTGATTGAGATGTTTCCTCGTTCGGGTATATCGGAATTGGATTTGATGTACAAGTTTCCAAGCTTTCCATTGTTGGACGAGGGCCGGTGCCAGATCGAACGTTAATTTGATCCGATCATTTCCTAGTTTTGGAGAGTGGGAAGGACTTTGAGATAGCGATAGAAAGGACTTTCTCTCAGCGTATGAACATACACACCTATACATATATCTACGTCGGATATTGTTTGGTCCAAGGAGAGATGTATACGAAGGGTAAAAGGAACGAGAGGTGGATACATGGTGAAGGAGAACCTCTCACGTACTATAAGCTATATCGACGTCGAGTTCTTGGTAACCGTGTGCACCCCGCTTGCCCGTACAACTTCGATGCAATACGAGAAGCTACCAAACGGCTCACGAAGCACACCCTCTCCTTGTCGATCCTTCCTTACCCGTCTCGCCACTCGTTTTCTTTCTCTCTCTCTCGCTCTCTCTCTCTCTCTCTCTCGTCGCCAATCTGTACTCTGTCGAATTTCATCCAGCCAGATGCAATACAGGTTCGCGAGTTATTAGCAAAACTCTATTACGGTTTCATCCCCCCCCCCGTCTTCCCGCTCCACCCTGCCCAGCTTTTCGTCCGGTTTCAGCTCTTCTATGTGACGCATTGGCTGCATTGGTTTTCGCACACCGTGCAGAATCCCAATCAGTATATAAACCAGCCGCAAGCCTAATCAAATTTCGGACTTTGGTCAGGTAACGAAAATAAAATACATCTGACCTCGAGTGTTATCGAATTAACGCCGACTCGATTATACCCGTATAATAGTAACGATACAAAGAAGTTGATTTGTCGCAATTGGCTATTGTTTTTCTTATCATAATTTTGTTTTTTTTTTACAATAAACGAATAATCGCGCGGGCATGCTATGTATTTTTGTTTATCAATTTTCTTCGAATCGAACAGAAACAAGGCCAAAAGTAAATTTGATTTTTCATCCCGAGAATTGGACAAAATGCGTGCGGACAAAGTTCGTTGCTATCTGGAGAACACGCGCGAACATTGACTCTTTATCTATTCGACGAAAACACTCGAGCACTCTGTAAGTCGTGTACGCCAGTTTATACACAATTTGTACGTGCACGAGTAATGATACGAGTCCCGTGAGATACGCGATGTGGCACGAGAAACGGGGGCGCGTTGGGCTTCATGGAAGAGAAATAAAGTACACGACGCACACACGGAGAGGAAGAGGAAAAAAAGTGAGCACGAGAAAAAAAAGGAAAAAATTGTAAAAAAGAAAAAAGAAAAAAACAGAAAAAGTACACGCGAGGCGGACGAGAGTCGAGAATCATGTGGATGCTGCGTGAGAGATCTCGGGGATTTTATAGAGCTCGGATTGCTCATGCGTTCTCTCGTACCTTCTCGCTCCCGTTTATTCCCTCTCGTCATCGCTCTTACTCTCGCGCTTTTGCTCGGTGGCGCGCACATCCCCCTCAACCCACCCCCCTGCCTCTGCCAACGCTGCCTCACCCCGAGAGTTCCTCCCTCACCCACGCGTCCCCACCCTCGTCACTCGAGTTCTCCATCCCTCTTCGCTCCTCGCTCGTCTACGCGCGGTGGGGGATGGAACGGCTCCTCGTATCTCGACGTGGCCAGTCTACCCCGAGCGCTCGAACCTCGGAATTACAAGTTTTCCTACCTCCGTTTACCCTACAGGCGGCGCGCGCGCGCGCGCTTATACACGAATTGCGATTATTTCATTTTTGTCCAATTGTTGTTCTTTTAAGTTCGTTTGTTTTATAATAATCCCGCGATAAAGTTAAACAGTGATCGAGTGACAAGTTTTCATTCATCGTTACGCACAAGTTCTACGGCTATTGTTATTGTTGTTGTTGTTGTTGTTGTTGTTGTTGTTGTCCTATTTCTTTCAATGTAAACAAAAACACCGCGACGTTTATCCTCGTCCGATCAAAAGTTCGATCATCGTGGCAGATTTTGATTTATATTCGCAACCCCCCTCTCTCCCTCCTCCTCCCCCTCCTCCTCATCATCATCATTATCCTCATTGTGTAAATATCAATCCTTAAAATCTTTTCGAGTGTCCTAGTGGGAATAGTTTTCCCTTGGACTGCGCGAATGAGGAAAAAAACGCATGTTCATGAATAGCGGTTAAAGTGAGGAGGGCGAGAAAACACGAAAGAACGAGGGTCGTCGAGGTGTCGTAAAAGGTGCGGCTGGTAGACGACGAAAGTGTCTAGGGGGTCCGAAATAAAATAACACGGTGATTTATACAAGCGCGTAACGTACTCATATACGTCGTATAAATGTGTTTGTGCAACGGCTACGCCGTGATAAACGTGATATTTACGCTTGGCAGTAGTTCGAGTGCGTATCGTGTCGGACACGATATAAAAAGTATCGCGTGGTTGGTTGCAATATCGCGCGATGCTCATCGGCGATCTCCCGTCGCGATGGAAAAATATACATTGAGCCGGCAACGAAGACAAGTGACAAACACAGTGAGCCACAGCTTGGAGATATAAAATATTCACGATCGAATAATGATTAACGAAGAGAAATAAAAGAAAAAAGTCAACGTGCGAACGAACGCATTCGTTCGTATTTGAAAAAAAAAAAAAACACACACAAAATTGTCGAACGTAGCGTCGAGAGTTAAAAATTTGAGCTTCGCGATTGTTCGGGAGATTACAAAAATCTATTACGAGTGAATCAAGAACCAAAAGAAACAAAAAATCGTCGATAAACGTGTATAAACCGCGCGTGATAATATCCTTAATTTTTTAATCGGTTTCTCTTTAACGAACCTTAAATCCCATGTGGTTTAATCGACTTTTGGATTTTACATTCGACGTTCCACCTTTCGCCTTGCGCGGAGCGAATGAGGCAATCTTCGTGCCTCGTTGGCCAGCGAAGAACGGAGAAACCGGAGAGAAAATGGAAATTGAAGTAGTGTCAGTAGTGCAAATCCGTGTGTAGTCAGACGTGGTTTTCCATGCGAGAAGGAGGAGGAGCTGGGGGCTAAAGCTCTGGCTGTTCAGAGTGTGATTCGAGGATTGGTTCGGGTTCTTGCGGTTTCGAAAGGAGGTTTACTTTTCCCCGCTCCATCGAGCTACCAAACAAACTACACACTCGCTGATCGTCATTGGCCACGATTCCTTACTTCGAATCTTCCCGACGGATTCACCCCGTGACGAAAATACGTCGCTATTCTTTAAATAAATTGTATATTCCGTGTGCGCACACATATACTGGTTGGATCGAACGTCGGCGAACTTGGTTCCTTGGCGTATATCGATGAGCGAGATGGAGATTCGTCGGATTACCAAGACAAGCAAGAAGATCGACTCGATCACGAGTCTTCTCGAGACCTCGAACATTTCTATTTGAAGCAGAGACGTATGACGGATCGAAATAGATCGTCCCCTCGTCTCGAAAGATCCTCGACTAAATACGTATAAAACGTTATCTATAGATCTATACATCGATGTGTATATATATATAGCGATACTGTGAAAGTGCGGTCATCGAGAAAAGTGAACAAGAAGGAATGATAGCCTACGAAAAATGAGGGGTTTATTGTTCGCTCTGGGACTGCTCTTCGCCGGTAAGTCGCTTCGCTTTGTTCTTCATACACGGGTCGAGTTTTCCCTCGCGTCGACAGATTTTCATCCTCCTCGGACCTCGAACGATCGTACGGGATTTTCCTCCGGTCCTTGAAACGTTTCGACGCAGCAGGGATCCGATCGTTCAGGAATTACCGGGAGATTTAGGGCGCTTACGTTGTTTTCCATCCTTGAGTGCGGTTGAAAATTTAATGAACCGTGAAAAGAAAAGAAGAAGCGAGAATCTAACGAAAAATAAATAATCACCGTATCGATGAACGATGTTATCGTTCTTTCCTTCAAAGTATAGATCGTTGCCAAAAAACAAATATTCCCAGAATAAAAATAAATGTATGCGTTCTTTCGTATTAAAACAAAATCGCGTGAAGCAAGAATTACAAAATAAATCGCCTTGTTTTCATAATATTATTTTCATTGATTGCTTCGTCGCAGAACTCGATTCGGTGTAATTAATATTTCGAACTCAGTCAAGCGTTGTTATATTTTTTTTCATACAAATTTGTTTGCGCGTATGGTGGAGCATCAATGAGTGGTAATGGGGCAATCCGATATTTGACATTCGGCAGGACGTGTACAAGCTAAATTCGTATAATTCGTTCAAAAAACTCGCGGAGATATAGATATCTGTGATAAATGATGATACGATGTGCTCACCGGTCCGCTGGCAAATCAAAATGAATCATGCGCGCGTGCGTACCCGCGACAGAGATAGAAAGAGCGATCTTCCTCCTTTGCAAAGCCCCGTGCAGCGCTCTCATTATCATGCCGCTTCGACCAGAAACCAAAATAAACGCGTGTAAAAAATAAACATCGCACAAATTTCTCGCTTCTTTTTTTTACCCTCATTGTTTATCGCGTCTCCCGGTTTACGTGAAGAAACGAACGAAAATATGTGAAAGAAATTAAGTAATTGAATGAAAAGATAAAACAAAGAAAGTCAAAGAATTAAGGAATTGAATGAAGAGAAAGAAAAAACAAAAGAAAATCGTTAAACAGTCCAAGGACCGGCGAGGTGTACGAACGACGATGACAATCCGGAGGATCTCGAGTACGAGCCCCTCAATCGTGGACCGTATTTTGACGTCTCGGCGTCCCGCAACGTGACAGCACTCGTCGGCAAGACGGCGGTGCTGAATTGTCGAGTACGAAACTTAGGCAATCGAACGGTAAGACGTTCTTTTATTATTGCGTAAATAACGCGAATACTCGTTTTTCCCGGCACTTTAAACAAATTTTCAAGTACAAACCTTATCGAGTCTGACAATGTGAAGAGAGAAAGAAGAGAATTTTCACGAACTTGGAACGAGATCGAAGAATGAAATATTAATGAAATTGGAGTCGAATGGACGTAGGGCGAGAGTGAAAAAAAAAAAAAAAAAACGAAGAGGTTTTTAATGACTAGGGAAAAGTTTACAGACTTTTTCATCCCTCTTCGCCGTGCTCTCTCCTTTTGGTCGGATTATTTTATAAATTTCTTGCACTTTTTATCGAAGCGAACATTCATGAAAAATGAAATAAATCTTTAGTGCGATATAATAAAAAAGCCGAGAAAACTTTTTGAGAGTCATCGCTAAAGAGAGAGGGAGAGAGAGGTAAAGGGAGAGCGATAAAGTAAAGTCGCTTTTGGAACGTACAAGATCTCGAAACGAGACGTCGATTTCGCTCGTTCCTATCGCAAACACGTTCATTGTCCCACTAACGAAGAAGTACGCGTAACGATGCTTGACCGCGAATATATAGCGTTCACTTATATATCCGCACGTACACGTACGAGACGATGGGTCGTCGGACAAAGGAACTTCGAGCCCAGGTACTCTCTCCGAGAATGACGATAAACTTTATAGTCAAGCGATAAAGTTTAACGTTCGGATTGGAGAAACGGAATACATTATACATATATATATATATATATATATATATATATATATATATATATATATATATAGCAACATGGAGAAGTGTGCGTCAACATAGAAAGCCTGAAATATCGAACTAAGGGAACAAAATTTACCATGCAAGGAGAATAAGAGATAAAGAGAGAGGGAGGAAGGATCTACGTACAAAGTTACCGTCCGAGCGCGTCGAAACGAGATTTTCCACTATAGTGATGATCGATTTCAGTTTCGATCACGATATCTCCATACTGTTCACGAAAGTCCTTCAGCAACGTACACCCTATCGCGCGAACATGAAACAACCATCTGGTGACGCGAATAGGGGAGAAAGAGAGAGAGAGAGAGAGAGAGGGGTAAATCCGGAAATTCGAGTAAACCAAGCGGTATAGAAAAACGGGAAAGTGACCCCAAGCGCGATGGACGAAGTTTATGCGACAACGATAAACTCGAGACGTAAGAGGGATAGGACATCGAGCGTGAGAGGCACAGGCCCAATTTTGTTTCCGTTCGTTCGATCAACACGCCCCCGACTCAATGTCGCAACTTACCGATATCAGAAACGATGAGGGAGAGAGGATGCGTCGCTGGTCACTCGTGGGTCGATGGGCGATGTTTCTTCTTTTTTTTTTTTGTTTGCTTTCCACTAGAGGACTCGACGTGGCTGCTTGAAGGGACAACGATATATTTATATCGAGGTATTACACGAGACGGGAGGATAGATAAGTCGATAACGTTAACGGGTGGTCGTTTTAGGGCGAGATATCTGTACGAGGGACGTTCTTTCGCACGAAGAGATAGCGAATAGAATATTTATATAATATTTACCGAGTGTTCCTGGACGTGGAAAAAAATGTCTTGGCCCCGGAAGCGACGCAGAAAACGCGACACTGAAAAAGAAGGGCGATCGGTGAGAAAAATCGGTTCGACCGATACGTAACGCAAAGGAATTTCATTGGATAAAAACCCGCATAGAAATAGTTCGTCGGTCGAATGATGTGCTTTTCCACCGTGGAATACGCTACAGAAAAAAAAACGTCGTTCCATCTATTTCGTAAAAGCGCAAAGCTTTTTATACGTTACTGAACGAATGTTTCATACGTCGAATGTGTATTAGGAAAAGGTATCCGGGGTAAAACGATAGAGGCAAATATTTTACGCACAGAGAGAGAGGGGGGGGGGAGTTCTTTTGAAAATCGTATATCCATATTTCTTTGCCTCTCTTTCTACCATTCCTGGGTCAATGGAAATAGACGAAATCTTGAGAAATAAAATTCGCATTTCGGGTAAAAGGATTGACCTACTTTTTTCTCCCGCGTCTGACCTCTTTTTCCAATATGTAATTATATAAAATGGTTCGGTTAAAATGCATTTGTTTTTTCAATTTCAAAAGGAGGAAATTAATTTAACCGAGGATTTAAATTCGTTCGGTCTCGGGATGATTTCGAAGTGGATGAGAAAATTAAAACGAAAAATGTTATTTATGTATTTCTTCGTTTCGTTCGGATTGACGGAGGTTATGAGGGATTATACGATAAAAAATTTCATTAATTGAATCAAAAACGCCACAAGTAGTTGGCGGGTGAGAGTCACATCGATCTTTTTCTGTTAAACGTCCGCTGCCTGGATATTTGCTCTGAATATTATACCAAAGTGTTAATCATCGATAAATTCTCGTAAAGAGATTTTTCCCCGCACTCTATCTCTCGCTCGCGTTCGCACGGGTTTTTCGTGGAATCAATTCCAATTCACGAGATAGTAATAGAAAAAAAAGGAAGCCGATAAAATGTAGTCGAAAGGTTATGGTGATATTTGAAGCGAGCGAGAGGGAACAGATGAGAAAACGAATAAGGCGACTCTCGCGAAGAGCGATTTAGTGAATAAAGAATTCATAGTCAGACATCTCGGTTGCACGAGGACCTTCCTCCTCTCTTCCTATCTCACTATGACTGTGCTCTTGCGATCTCACACGCGGTTTTATAGATCGGTGAAAAGCGTTTCGTCGAATCGAGAGTGGGTTAACTGGAAAATATCGTATAACTGTATATACGGAACATCGGCAATGTCCTCAATTGGTCGGTGAAAACGATTCGATTGCATCCGGCGCTTCGCGCTCGAACGCAAAAAAAATGGTAGCGAGTATCTTTTTTTTTCTCGTTCTCTCGTTCGCCACCATTTGGGTTATCCCGAGTTGAAGCAATTTTTTTTTTTCGAGCGATATACATTTATATTCTCATCGTTCGAGCTCCATCGAAAATTCATAAAACTGGTTGGGTAAACAATGGAAAAGTTAGGTTTCGATACGCATTTTTTTTATTCCTTGTTTTTCGAGCTCGTTTGTAACAACCGCGCGTAATTTTTTTCGCGTATCAATTTTTATTTAAAAAAAAACGAAAAAATACACAGAATTCATCACGTTAAAATGGTTATACAATATTATACGTTCACAAAAAAAAAAGAAGAAGAAAGTTTATTGCGCTAGGTGATATTTCGATCTCTCCTTTTTTTTCCTCGAGCATCAATTTATATTCTACCTCATCAATATCTGTCGAAAATGTAGAAAAACTCTTTGTGCCGAGCGTCTCTCGCTCGCTGCTCATTCAATCGATCATTGCCAGGATCAATTCTCGGTGTTAGACTCGGAGACGCGAAGAATAGAGAGAGAGAGAGAGAGAGAGAGAGAGAAACAGAGAGAGGGAGAGAGAGAGAGAGAGAGAGAGAGAGAGAGAGAGAGAGAGAGAGGGAGAGAGAGGGAGAGAGAGAGAGAGCTTTTGTATGATAAAAGAGAAAGAGAGAGAGAGAGAAAGAGAGAGATTGAACGTAAAGGACGTAGAGAGGGGTAAGAAAGAAAAAAAGAAGAGGAAGAGTGCGCCGCTCAAACACGAATAGAAAATGACTCGTGGCTTCTTTTTCTTCTTCTATGGCTCTCAGGTTTCGTTCGCCTTGAGAGAAATATAGAGATATATATTGCGAGTAGAAAGATGCGGTGGTTACTAGTCAGACAGGCAAATAATACAGTCGAGCATTTGATTCTCATCCTCTCCTTGTCGGCGAACGAATGTAAGTGCCGTATATACATATATACACCGTTCACAGAATTCTCGTTTCAAGCTCGAGACGAGATACCTGTAATCCTCAAAATCGAAGCTCATCTCAATTTCTCAGAGAATAATAGACATTGAACGATACAAAAAAAAAATGAGAAAAAAATAAAACGAAAGGTTAATTTTGACCCGAGATAAAAATGTGGAAATATTTGTCAGTCTCTATAGCGATGAAACTTTGTGGATGAGAAATAAAATCTCGGAGAATTAGGAGAAATCCAGGCCAGGGCGCAATTAAAATACTCGTACCGACATTTGGCTCGTGGTAAACTCACGCGGTCGAATAATGGCTTATGCACTTATATATAGTTATACAAGGGGCGTGTACATACATACTTTAGTTACACGTCGCTCTTTCCACACTTTGCATTGAGTTTGGTACAATTGTAGGTATATTACAATGTACCAAGTACATTCTCCTATGAAAAGGTGGAGTACAGCATTGCCAGAAACACACGCAATTCGCGGATATAAAGTAGGTTGCGGATAATGGCCAAAGTAGATATACTTTTTATACATATACAATATATATATATATATATATATATATATATATATATATATACATACGAACGTCCGATGCGTATTATTTCTGCAATATTATATCCATGTACATATAATTTCGCGAAACGTGTACGAAATGCATAGCGCAAGTTCACGGATTATGAATATATATTATCTCCGTGAGAAGTGAGAGAGAAAGAGAGAGAGAGAGAGAGAGAAAGAGGTCTGTAACGAGCGAGACTCCTCGTCGTTCGTGCTCCAGAAAAATGGAATAATTGCACCGGGGCGCATTATACGTATTTTATACATATAACGGATCTTATGCGATCGTCCTATCCGTGAAATGAACATTCACTCGGGATAAAATATATTAAAAAATATATATATATAACTATTTCTGTTTTTTAAATTCTTTTCATTATTCTATCCATTACATATACACATATATTTCCTTTCTTATTAAGGAAGATATATATATATGACAAATGTAGATGTTAATCCTGAAAGCTTGAGTAACATTATAATTATTGGAGCGTGACAGTGTTTCGCCGTGACCGAAGAGCCGCGAGATGAATGAGAGACGAGGAGTAAAATGGTTATCTTCCTCCTCTCTCTTACTCTCGTCCTTCACTCGCGCGAGAGCTCGTCGACGTGAAAGAAAGTAGCAAAAAAAAGCTCACGGCGTATAAAAAAACAAAAATTCACGACGTATTAAAAAAAAAATGTATTTTCGACGATGTGTCTCGAATAAAAGGTGAAGAGATTTTTGTTCTCTTTCCGGTTGGCCGTCGGCGTGATGGCATTGCACCGAGTCTCATTCCGTGACATAGCTTCGTTTTCCTACGGACCTCTCGCTCTCTCTCTCTCTCTCTCGGTGCTACTATTCGCTTCGTAATTAGCGAGGGGTGGGTGGAAGAGCGGGCCGAGAGGCGAAG
This sequence comes from Tryphoninae sp. A BG-2022a, assembly GCA_030522965.1. NCBI lineage: Eukaryota > Metazoa > Arthropoda > Insecta > Hymenoptera > Ichneumonidae > Tryphoninae sp. A BG-2022a. The sequence goes on along the minus strand of JAPYZT010000326.1, from coordinate 5,744 downwards.
GGGGATATTTAGCACGCGAACGTGGCGACCCATGGGAACGCGTTCTATTCGCCTCGTTGTACTTCCGGTATCTGCTCAAATACATTTCGGCTTTTCTGTCTGTCTGTGTACATGCATTTATATAATCTACTATAACTAATGTAAAGTACCAACTCGGCGTGTAACGTTACCGCGTAATTTTCGCCGCGGGGGAAAGTGCATTAAAAAGCAATTATCACGAGAACTGATTGAAAACCGTGTTACGCGATGAGTGGATTGCGGTGTATCAACGAGGAATAATACGAGGGGTATGGCGTTTGAAAAATACATCGTTGAAGTATTTCCCGTTAACGAGTCGAAAGGTTATACGCTCTGGCGTAAGATTTCCTCGAATATCGCGCGACGAGAGTACGAGAGGGAAAGCAAGCTCTTGAGTAGTAATTTGCGGAGACGAAAATCGTGAGGAGCTTCTCGCCAATAAAATTTCATTAGCGGAAACAATTGTGCCCCGTATTACCTAACGGTTCACGAGTTTTCAAAGAGGAGTAAAGGAAACGAGAGTTGAATCACATTTTGTTGTTTTCCTCTGGTTCTACCATTATGGAAGTTTGATGCAAACGGATGTATGTATGTGTAATGAAAGCGCGAAGCTTTTCCATCGTTTAATTATATGCCGCAGCGACTGTCGGCGATCCGCGTTTCTCTGTAGTAAATATAAACGGCTTCGTTACGTAGTAATTGAATATTTTGCGAGTTGGGTCAACGGATGGATTTTTGGAAATTTGATACGTACCTACGCTTCGCGGTTATGTGTAGGATCTAATGCGTTACGGAGAGTTGTAGCCGCAGGGTTATAATTTCGCTTCTTTTCAATTGGACCGGAAGTTTTACAAATTTAATAAAAAGAATTGTTTAAAAATAATCAAGGATCAACATATGACTAACTTAATTAAAAACAAATTTAATTCTGTGCAAATTTTCGTTTTATTTCGTATTCCGTGCCAAACGAGCGTGAATTAATTAAAATAAATTTTTGTGCCAAGTTGAATTTCGTTGCACGCAGGACGGAAATGATAAGACGAAATGCACGAGTGATTGTTTACTCTCTCTCTTTCTCTCTTGGAATTAAACTCGTGAACCAATTGTTATTTCGCTATAATTTTGTTTGAAAAAAGCGACGTCGAGACAGAACGTCGTCGCGTTATAGCGTATGACCGAGAACGAATACGTAGCTACGTTTCTCGTCGCGATTATCAAGTAAACGAGGGTACAGGGACAGGTGCCGAGTTACTGTCGCCAATGTATAACGTTTCTACCTCCTTCTACGTTTTCCACCCCTCTCACTCTCTCTCTCTCTCTCTCTCACACACACTCTCTCTCACGGTTTCACCAATCCGATAACGAATTTTCCGTCAACCAGTTTCTCTCCCCCAACTCTCATTGGGCTTCCTTTCCGCAACGATGGTACAGCCTGAAGCCAAAAAGCTCTCTATACCGTATATTATATATATATAGATACAGGTATATGTCAGAGGGTGAGAGCACGTAGCGTCATTTAATCTTCATTTCGCTTTGTCGGCCGGCATGCTTAATACTCCATGAGCGGATACAGTTTACTTTGTGCTCTCTCGTTTTGCTAAATACTATTCCAGCCCCGTTATTTTCCCTCCAATTACGTACTTCGAGAGGGAGAGGTAGAGAGTGAAAGAGGGGAAGGTGGAAATCTCTCGCCTCATCCAACGATGAAACGTTTCCCCACTCCTTTGTATCGCCCGCGGTTGCAATCTCGCGACTTCGCGACAACCCTGGTCGCATAGCTTCCTCCATTCTCCCCAACTGGACATTTTCTACTTTTGCCGGGTAGGTGGCTCGCACCCAGGTCATATATGGGACAGAGAGAGGGCGAGCACTCTCTTTTCAATGGTCGTTCGCGAATATAACGATTACTGCACTCTCACCATTTCTCTATACATTCAACTGGAAAATCTCTAGGATAACCCGTTCTCTCTCTCTTTCTCTCTCTCTCTCTTTCGCGTGCGTCCTTTTCGCATACACATATATATATATATATATATATATATATATATATATATTGTCTGATAGGCGAACCCTCTCTAGCGGCAATGACGATAAAATACTACATCTCCCTCTCTCTCTCTCTCTCTCTCGAGTTGTAACGATAATAGCACATAGGCCAGTAGTAATAGTCGTTGACATTATAATGAATATATTATATGGGTAATTTTTATCGAGAGTGGAGCATTCCATATAAGTATAGGTACGTAGCGGCGCGTCCTAGAGAAGACATTTATACAATCGAGAGTGGAGTACGAGCGATGAAAAATCGATGACGCACTCTATAATTTGGTTACCGGGCCACGAGATAGGACCGAACGACGTTCTATAAAAACTATTTATTTTTACAACCTTCTGTTAGCGCGTATTTAAAACGATATTAATAATAACGATATATAAAGAGAACATCCCCCAATGATGGTTTTTATAACAGCGAGTTGTACGATGCGGTTTATACGAAGCGTAAGTCCGGTTACTGGGTCGAAAACTCCCAAGTTTTGTGCCCCATGTTTCAACCTCGAAAAGCTTTAATAGTTGAGATTTCGTCGAAAAGACTGTAGAGGCGAGGTTAACGTTAATTATTCGACGTTTTGCTGCTCGTCGCACGGGTCACTGGCTTCGCAAATAAATGCATAACCATCATATATACAATTACTACTACACCTCTATATATCTATTTATTCAAAGTTAATACTACGTATAACGTAGTTTCATGGGGAAATATATACGTTATACAGATGCATTGGAGCATCGTGAATCGCAGGTTTGTAATTGGATCTCGTTTCGTGGCGAGGGGACAAAACGGATCGAGGCGCAGGCCCGAGACGCCCAGAGGGATGTTATACAGGCCTCCTCTCTCTCTCTCTCTCTCTCTCTCTCTTTCTCTCTCTTTCTCTCTCTCTCTTTCACCCTCTCGTCGAATATGGCACCGCATCGCTGTTGCTAAACTGGTTAATATTAAATTGTACGACGAATGCTCGTGAGCGAATTCATGACGTATATACATGCCCAGAGCAAAAGTGTTTACCGATGCGTTAGATTATTATATGTAGTTATGCTGCGAATATGCAGGTATATGTCTATAAATACCATGCTACCGGTAAGTGTGCGTGACGTAAATTGGAGATATGGGAATTGGGATTAGAAATTGGAACGTGCCACATGCATCCCCCCTCCCTTCCATTAAAGGGCTACATGCCGTGACTATCGATATCATTCCACTTCGTGTAAATACACGTATATAGCCATGTTGTACAGTTATCCACTTGTACTCGTTTTACCACCATACGATATTACTACGGGGTTATGGTAAGCACGAAATAGAATGGAAGATTAGAAAGTCGTTGAGATATTTCGAGAATGGTTTCTCGAGTACCGTTTAAGCCAACGATTGGAGATAAGTCTTATTCGTTTGGAATACGACGAGGGATGGTTTTGTTATAAGAGCGATCGTACGAGACAAAATATTTTGAAAAATTACTATTGGAAATCTCGAGATTATGGAAGATTGATATGGGAAAAATTTGAATTACGCTATGTGGAAAAAATTCGATCTTATAAGATCGGAAAATACGGAAAGGTTCGTAAGTTTGGAGAAGGAAAAGAACGAAGCATTACAGACTGGATAAGTGGATTTACATAAAGCTTGGGAAAAAATACAGTTGAGAATAAATACGTTTCGATCGTCTTGGATTCACCAAAGGACAACTTTTTTCCCTCGTTTTGTATAGTTATAAATCGAGAATCGTCTATCAAATATGCCAGACATCCTTCGCATCTTCGTCGAGAAGTATTTCTCGAATTTGGTATCGAGAGTCGCGGCTGTATCTTTATCTTCGTGCGTCTATGGATTCGCGAATAATCGAGGAGTTATATTTTCGAACCAATAATACGGTAGCGGTTTTAACTTGTCCGTCGAAGCCTTTTCCGATGAACGAACATCGAGGATTAACGAGGTTAGCACGAGCGGAGATGAAAATTATTTATGATTGTACGAGAATACGGAACGAACACAGAAGATGTACAGCGAGGATAAAGTAGTTACAGTTATCGAGAGTTCTTCGTTTGGGATAAGCACAATCCGGCTTTGGTAGATGAATCTAATAATTCCTAAAGCTCGAGCAATTAATAATATCGTTTCTTCTTCCAATCGATTATTTTCGCAAAATAAAATCCAAATAGCCAAGTGAGTTATTAAAAATTCGGTGAATTATTTCGCCGAGGTCGTATTACTTTTGTCCGATCGTTCGTTAGTAAAGTTTCGAGCATGAGAGAAAAAAAAATTATTTCCCTAGGATTTTCTCGTCGGTGAGATAAAATGATAAATATCGGGTTTATTTTAATCCTGATGAAGCTTTCTACGATAAATCGTGTGTGATCGAACTATTAGAGATGAACGAAATCTCAAAAGCGAAATTAAAAAATAAATTAATCGGGCGAAAAATAATAAGAGCGAAATTGAAATCAGAAGTTTCGTAATTCCTGTACGTATTCGTAGGAATAAGCGTGTAGACCGATAGGACAGCGATGGAAGACGTACCGAGGCGTAAAGCTCCCACGCCCAACAATTTCTCATTTATAATAGGTACGAAACTCAATCTTGGGGGAAGAAAAGCGATGACAGAAATTTCGCGCTCTCAGTGTTTTTGTCTAGAAGGCCACCGGAGTACGAGGATGAAAAAAAGGAGAAACGGGATCGCGTCGAGCCGAAAGAAGAATAAAAGCTGGACATATCCGGCGAGTGAGAGAGATTTTCGCTTATTCAACACGCATAGCCGAGTGAGTGAAGGCAAATCAACGTATAAGAGAGTGAAATAGAAGGGAGGAGGGAGGAGGCAAGGATTTCGTTTTCAACGGGTGGCTGACGGCAAATTTCATGCCCCAGAACGGAACGAAGATTAAATAATGAATCGGACGGGTGGAGAAAGAGAGAGAAAGAGCGAGCGGTGGGCGCTCGTGCGACAAAAAGCGTAGATGGAAATATGGAGCAAACTCGCATAGAATGGGATTTGGCAATTTGTTTTTTTTTATTCCGCTCCTTCCATTGCTATCCTCGCTTCAAGCAAAATTGAAATCCGTGAGAATGCAAAATGGCAATAAGAGAAATGAACGTAAGAAGAAGACGAAGAAGATATTAAAGATATCCATTAAATAAATCGTTGGTGATGCAATTAACATCAGAACGAGGAAGAAAAAGAGGGAGAGAGGGAGAGAGGGAGAGAGGGAGAGAGGGAGAGAATGGATGAATGAATGAATGAATATTTATTATACCCTAGCAAGCTTTGAGGTAATATACCATACAATACAAGTGTGTAAGTATACACATACTAGATGAATATAATATATCATGCTAGATGTGTAAGTATACAAAAAAAAAATGCTTCATACTAGATGAATATTTCTACTTAATTCTAATTAACAATTAACAAATAATTATACAATGAAAAGAAAAAATGAAAAGAAAAATGAAACTGAAACTTAGCACGAGCAAGTTCTTCGAGCACAAGTCTCAATGAGCTTAATACAATTTCGAATCCGCGTCCGAGTCGACAGCAAACGCAAAAATGCACAGGCAAGATAGCACACATCATGTCATGACACACTTTCAACTCGCCTGTCTTTCCGCACTTAACAAATACGCATACATATGGTCCCTGAATGCCTCAATCGACGATGCCGAACGCACATTT
>JAPYZT010000325.1:0-38186 GCA_030522965.1 Tryphoninae sp. A BG-2022a | reverse complement strand
GTAGGATAAGGAACGGTGGAACAACGCTCACGTATTTAACTGACGGGTAAATTTTATCCGACAGTTAGTTACCGAACACTTTACCTAGAGGTTGGAACAGCCCGCCCTAAAAGACATAAGTATTATTCTTATTTCAGCAATGACCGGGCCTCGATAACAAATACTCCTCATTTCATGGCATCACCAATGCCATACTTCACATCGTACCTTAACAACACAAGCGCGCTTGTGGCTGAATTTCCAACTACAACCAACATATATCTTTTGCGTCGATTTCAGGATCCAAATTTATCATGATTCTCCTATGCTGTTTGATCTCATACCCTGTAGGCTCCATACTCACAATCTTTTAGCGTATAAGGACTTTTTGAAAATCCCGTCTGCAACGCTGCCCTGGTGCACGGGAAACCGTGCATCCAGGGCGGCGCTGCGCTTGACCTTAACTTAATTTCGTTTGGAGATTTTCATGAGAGGAGGTATGACTTTTCTGCTTTTTTTGTGTTGTGGCTGGTTACGTGTGGGACTGGATAATCTTCGAACGAGACACTTTGTACAATTACGATCGAACTTCATTCGCCTTTGGCGGGCTCGTTTGATCGTTCAATTATACTACGCGTTTCGTTCCCGACGATAATTTGCAGACTTTCAGCAAAAAAAGGGATAACCCTCTATTGTTTCTCAACCATTGGTTATACTAGCAAAGCCCGCATGAATAACAATTTCTTTTTAGGCTTATTATAAAATCTGGCGAACACTTTTGAAAGCTCGGACCAACCAGCTGTTCTAAGTATTGTATCGATATCTACGCCTTTTGTGAACGCTGCACTCACAGCTGCATATTTTGTATTATAAGCTGAGAACTTATCCATATGTATTCCGGCTTTTCTTAACAGGGCTTTTGTCCAATGTCCTAACGTCTGTGTTGACACTTCCTTGTGTGGTTTAATCGTACTAACGGACAACATCTCAATATCATCCGGTCGCAAGGTTTTGGTTCTTTTAATATACGTTTGTATTACCGATGCTACGGATAATTCTCCGCCTTCTGTGAAGAACGGAAGGACTAATTCTGGTTGCACTTTTCCTGGTTTCGATGTTTTTGTAAGATCCAAAGTTTTTATCTTTATCTTTTCGTTATCGATTTCTATATCTTTAATTTGAAGCAGAGCAAAGGTTTGACGTCTCTGCGCTGTTGCCATAATCAATAACGTTGCAATTACTTCTCCTATTTCTCTCAGTGGAGTTTTGGCTATTGAAACCTTCTTAAGAAATTGTAATACTCATTCTGTATCCCATGTACTATCATACCTCCGACGTGGTGGTTGTTGTTTGTATACTGCTTTCGAAAACCGTGATAGCATATCATTTTTTCCGAAATTTTGTCCAAGAATGAGTGGAATCACAGAGCTGTCTGCGCATAAACTATCATGATTTGCACTTTCCTCGAACATTTTTGATAGAAAAGCAATGACGTCAGTTATCTCACAAGGGGACCACGAGAACTGCGAATCACCGATTTTTATGGGCTTTAGGTATGTTATACAGGACCCCCCTCCCCCGAGTACCCGGGGACCGACTTTCAACCTAATGCGCCTTAGGTTTCGAGAAAATCGATTTTGAAACTATTGTGTTGCTACCCTACCCGTACCGTTAATGATATTTCAACCGAGTCAGTGTAGCGTAACGATTAAGGTTCCCGACTACCACTTTGACGGAGCGGGTTCCAGTCGTTCTATTGTAATTACTTTTTTATTTACTCTTTCTTTAATTTCATCGTATAGGATATCACTAAATAATATGAAGTATGCAAAATTATTCGAAAATAGTCATTTTTGGCGTAGTAATTTTATTATCTTATATATAAAAATGGAAGAATGTTTGTTTGTTACGAATAAGCTTCTATACCATTCATCCAATTGCGATGAAAATTTGCTGAATTATAGTCTGCATTCCCGAGAAGGTTTCTGCGTTAGTAGTATAATTTTATTTGCCAAATTAAACGCGTACGGGCCAACACAAAATTAACATTTATGTATATCTATATATAGATCTTATTTGACAGCTGTCAAAAAATGCTACTAAAATGACATGCGAAATAAAAGACACTCATTTGTTGTAACGACTCGATCGACATATTAGTTGCATAATTCATGCGACAGAGAATGTCAAATTAACCCTTTGAGCTCTAAGGACGCATATATGCGTCAGCCTATGCGTCGGCGGACCACATAAGCTTCAAAGTACTCAGGTCTCAAAGGGTTAATCGTGATTCTAAATCGGGAAGCGATTGAAAGGAAACATACATTACGAGTTTCAGAAACGGACGAGCACCGAGAAGGAAGAGTGAAAACCATTAGAGTATGTACGACGAAGTACAAATTTTCGTAAAATAACAGCAACAACAGACGAATTGATTCACAAAGTTTTTGAAAATATTGTACATAAGTGGAAAAACATAACTGGTTAAGGGAACGTGCTATATTAGCAGCTAAAACACCAACGTCAATTATATAAATTTCACGGTTCAAAAGAGAATATCATGAGAAGCTAAAACGTACAAGTCGATTGCTTCTTTTATTAATCAAGAACCAATTCCTGAATTCGTTTCCTTTGCCAGGCATAGCGCCGCACGTTATAATATTGAAAATGGGTGTGCCTATCATACTTTTACGAAACATCAATCCACCATGACTTGGCAACGGTACTGGGGTTCCAGGGAAAAATATGACGAACAATATCAGCTAAACTACGATTTAAAATAGAAAATTTTAAGGAAAAGACGACGTACTGTTGTCACGTATCCCAGTGATACCAAAATATATGCCATTCGATTTCAAACGTTTGCAGTTTCCAGTGCGACTCGCATTTGCAATGTCCATCAACGAAGCATGGGGACAATCTCTAAAAATGTGTATAGTATAGATTATATTTGGAAAGTCCATGCTTCACACATGGAGAGAAAAACAAAAAATATTGTGTGTCAAATGAATTATGACACCAAAACAGCATTGCAGCGCATGCCAGGTACCGCTAGTTAATCAATAATTACAGAAACATCTTATAAACATCAATTGCAAATGATGCAAGCGATAGCGAGTAAGATGTTTCTGTAATTAGTGATTAATAATAAAATTACTACTCCTCAAATGACTATTTTTGAATAATTTCGCATATTCTATACTATTCGGTGATATCTTGTACGATAAAATTGAAAAAGAGTGGTAGTCCGGAACCTTAACCGTTACACTACGCCGACTCAGTTGACATACGATTAACGGTACGGATAGGGTAGCATCACATAACCTTTCAAAATCGATTTTCTAAATCTATATATATCGTGACTTGATGAATCTTCTTACAGTTAGAAAATTTGATAATAACACTTTTGCTGGATGCTTTGAAAATGTAACCAATGCTGCTAAAACTATTTATGAATGGAGTATGCAAAAAGCCGTAACTAAGGGGAGAGCTTATCTTAGAGAAACCAAAATCTTAACAAATGAAGATTTAGATATTAATTTGACAGCTTCCGGAGATTCCACATGGAAAACTTGCGGCCACACTCCACGTTTCGGTATTACAACTCTTCTAGGTAAATTCAGCAAACGAATCATTTATTCAATCGTAAAATCGACTTATTGCAGGAGTTGTGAAGTATAGGAAAAGAAAAAAGATACTCATTCCGAAGAATACGAAGAATGTCTTGAATGGCATGATGATTGCGATGTCAATCATATTGGATCAGTTGGATAAATTGAGGTTGATAGTGTTAAGGAAATGTTTAGTAGCTCGATCAATAAATATGGAATAAAATATACACTCTATATCCGCCACAGTGCCACGTACAAAGGTTTATTGAATTTAAATCCATACAATGTGAATTTAGAAAAACTAAAATGCTACTTACATATGAAAAAAGGAATGGATACACCATGCCGCAATCTCAAAAAGCAAATCAAAGGTTTAGGAGAAAGGAGTAAGAATATCGTGATGCTAACTGATAACGTTATTAATAACCTCCAGAAGTACTATGGATTAGAAATTACCAGGCATCAAGATAATATTGATGAAATGTATCAAGAAACAATTGAAAACTGAAATTGCCCTGCAGGTACGAATAGCTGGTGCTCATATTGCCGCGTGAAAACTTAAGGAATGGTCGGATCAAATTTCAAACATGATTATCTGCCACTTGACAAGGGTGTTACAAAAGCTTTGGAAACTATTTATACTGACTTGAGTTCAAGGGGATTACTAGAGCGATGAAAAGGAGGAAACACACAGAATAGCAATGAGCAGTTCTAACAGTTTGCTCTAGCACTTTGGTCCAAAGCACCTTCATCATGGATCGGCAATGATCGAGCTCGCTAATTTTCTTGGTGTCTCAATATTTAATGATGGTTTTTATGCTATTCTAAGAATGCTTCCACGGGCAATAACTTAACTTCATCTTGAATCAATCGTTCTAGCGTTGTTATCGCCCTGGTTTCATTTGATCAATCCTTCAGGAATTACGACAGCATGTTTTAGAGGTTATCCATTCTCTTTTCGAGCTCTGTACTCTCGATTATTTTCTCTAGATCTAAATCGAGAGCGTTTTCTTTTCCTGTTCTTTGGGCTATTACTTCGATGATACGTACGAATTTTTCAAATTAAGGTTGCTGTGGGGTCTAGCGATCGGGGGTGAAGCATGAGGGGGGGGGGGCCCTATGCTTATGCACGGAACCAATAAATTGTTACCAACTGCTTGTCGTCAAATTATCGTCATATTAAATATCATTTTTCAAGGAAAAAATGCACACCGTTTTAAAAGAATATGCATTTTTGACAAAGTGACGGTTGCAAGAATTATTTCTATTAGTTTATGGCATTATTTTTTATCATTCGTTAGATATCAATTATTGGAAAACGAACTGGCAACAACGTAAATTATGACCCACGATAATTGCTTGAGTTGACAGCAGTGTCGCACAACTGTCATATACCCGCTCCGTTCTTAACCGTAAAATCGAAGTGTCCGTTTATCAACCATGAACATAGGTCCCGGGAAAAAATTCTTTCGTTGGAAGCAGTCGCTAAGGTAGGGAGTGCTTGTGACATCTACGCTGTTGTCATGTTTCCGAAGGCTTATATCTTGTATGCTCAATTTTTGAGAAAATTCGCGATTGTAATCATTAATAACGTTGAATCGGTACTGTAAATTATTATTTTCAAAGAACCAAAAGTTAGTCCAATATTTCATTTAATCGTACCTGTTTTTTTAACTCCGTGCCATCGTTTTCTCGGCAGATATATATAATATAGTGAAAAATGTTCGAAAAATTCCCGTAGACATAATGTAATGAGCACACCAAATGATCCAAGTTTGCGATTTTTTTTCTAAATAACTGCACTGTGGATTGTTTTGAAATTTGGCAGGTTGATTAATAAAGGGATCATGAACGTTCATACAAAATTTCATCTCAGTGACATCGTTTCGACCTGACCCCACAACAACCTTAAATAATCCTTCGTTTGACGCTGCTCGTTGCACAATGAAACATAACGAAGTTAGGGAAGCGCGCAGCTCCGCCGTGGACATATGGGAAAGGAGGGGAACAGGCGGGAGTTTTAAATATCCCTATACGCTAAAAGGTTGTAAGTTTGGCGTACGTCCAGCATTACCACAGATTATCATCGAGAACGAGATGAGGGTATAATGAAAATGGACCCGACTCGTCAGAAGCTCGCACGCACAATTAATGAATACAAAATCAAAAAACGTAAGCCGATGTGAATTTTCATGCGTGTTCATAGCATTATCAATAAGTAAATTTTCTTTGTTTATATATTTTGTATTCGTTTATAATATGTAAATTACGCGAGTCAATAAGATCATAAACATCTTACTAACTGTAAGTAAATAATAATTTGGCAAAATCTAAAAAATAAACAGATCTTATTATTTTAAATATATTTTTATATGCAAAGAATATAAAAAATAATAATAACATCTTTCGCAAGCGTGATAAATTGTCCATCGAGTTTATGTCTAATCATAATCCTTAATAACCAGAGAAAAGCTTTTGTATGCGTGTCTGGCAATGAAAGTCGATGAAAATATTAGTCGGAGAAGAATACTAATCGTGCCAACTTTCGTCATGTAAAAAAACTGTGAATGTGACCGACTAAAGATACCACTTAAAAAAATGTAAGGAAACTTAATGTCACTACAAAATGTCGACAGAGTTTTTCAAACACATACGAGAAATATGAGGACGAAAAAAATTACATTTTCTTGATAAATAATAGCTTGATACCCTATTTACTAAGCAAATAATCAAACGTACGTCCCGTGACATGGAGAATGTCTTCCCACATAACATTTACATGTTTAAAATATATCGCCCTTTCGTACAATAAAAATTAGCCAACCGTTTTCGGAATCCCGTTTTCCGAAAACTGGTCTCTGGTCATTTAAAAAAAACAACGACAGAAGTTCTTGGGATCCCCGTTACCTTTTCCGAAAGTTAAATAAAAATCATAGATATTCAAAGTGTAAATAGCGATTTACAAAAATGCTGGATGCTTTTTTTATTGTAAGAACAATGTACATATATAATTATTTGGAAGATAAATTTCACAGGACGTTGCTATGAAACCTGGTTCAATGGCCTGGAACAACCTACATTTATCATCGTGATGCATATTTTTGATTATCACTAAATGGCGCAATGTTACAATCCATGAAAACCTAATCCAACAGACACTGCAATACAGTATGTGATTGACAAAAAGAAAGCAACGAGGTAAAATAATTGACTAAAAGGAACATCTTCTACGTTATTCCATGTCAATGGTCATATTTAAATGTCCATGGCATTAAGTATTTGAAAAACATTCTCGATTGAAGGTATGCACCAAATATTGTTTTAAGTCGCACCTATTGGCTCAGAAAAAGAAAATCGGGGGCCGGAGCACAGGTCCATTTCTATCGGCACTGCACTATCCTGTGTGGATTCGATTGTATCAAAATATAATAAACTCTCACGGAATTGGGCGAGTCATGTCGTCTAATACACACCAGACTTCGTTCGTCGCGGTGGTTCAGCGTCGTCTACGGTCAATGAACTCCTCGCCCTCCTCGAATACGAAGCAACGTAGACCGTCATGCTCGCGGCAGCGGCCCACACAGACGCGGAGCTGTGTGGAAAAGCGTCGCGACGACGACGACGACGATCGTGTCTCTTGCTTTTCGCACTCTATACGTTCCTTGTATACAATATTATAATCCCGCGTACAAGTATTATGCTACGTTCGTATAAGCGAACCGCACAGCGTCTTTGCAGAATGGGACGCGAGAGAATTTTTCACCGGAACGCATACCTCCGAGCTGGCAAACGAACCAGTCACTTATTGCTGAAACAATACGAGATTACAAAAGACTTGAACTCACTTAGAATTGGAATAACTTGTCCCGTTAAACGATGTTGTGCTCAAATGATCTTCCCAAAAGTACTAGAAGGATGAAAATTCGTATTTATATACCACTACACCTACATTCTTTAGTTTTTCTTATAGACCACAAATTAATTCGATCCGTTGCTTTGTGGTCTAAAATGCATTTATTTTATAACAAAATGAATCAACGGATTAATCAAAGTATTTTCTATCGCTGGCTACTACTTTTTCCCATGGCCCGGGCAGTTTTTGAATCCCATATCGAAAAAATGTCTCGTCTTGCGAGACGATCCAAGTTCGGAGCCAATTTTCGATTTCTGCGAACAAAATCACCCGCAAAATCGTGCTGCATGCGTGTATCGGAACAAGCAATAATCGGATGGAGCAATGTTCGACGAACACGGGGAATGCTGTAAAATATCCCACATGAGCGTTTCCAAATATTTTCTTACGACTTTTGTGACACGAGGTCGTGCGTTATCATGCGGATGAATAACTTTGTTACGTATTTGCTCGTATTCCAGTCGGGTCGTTGTAATGCATGGCTTAAATGAATTAATTGTGGTCTATACCGATCGTCGGTAATGAAATCACCAGGTTGTAGCAACTCGCATTTGTTTAACTATCTAGAGCGAGCCTTTAACGCTTACATCGCCATTCTTGAAACTTCGAAACCATTCCCTACATGATTTATCAGTTGAAGCATTGCATTATATCAGTTAACACACAACATTTGATATATACAACGCAGTAAAACACAAGGGCTTCGTATGAAATTCGAAGCGATATAAACTGAATATCATTCACACATGGTTAACTTCTCGGAAACCACCGAAATCAGCTGTCACTGTGAAATCATTCTAAACTGCCAGAGCCATATTTTGAAAATGTACCGAGCTATATAGTTTGTACAACCTATCGTTTGGAAATTATTTTTTGTTAGTCGAATTACGATAGAGTTACCGCCCAACTGATAACTGAGTGTTCTGCTTCTAACATTCGAAAAATATATCCTTCAATTTCGCATGGTTTTATAAAAAAAAGTGTACATGCGAGAGATTTGTCAAGCGGAAGTTCGCCGCTATTTCATGCTTATAGTTGCAACGTGCCGGTACATGTTAAACGCGTAACACTTCTCTTGCTATTTTTTCGAAAACGCCTAACAATAAGTACACATTACTGCTTGTACATTATGTCGTCCTAAGGGACTTCTGAAAGTATAAAAAGTTTGAAGAACATTCGTGGGTACAACGGCTTCATAAAATTGGCCAACCGACTTTACCTTTTTCAAAATTATTTTTTACCAACCGTTTGGTCGTCGTTTGAGATTAAGTGATCTTGATTGGCTTACAAACGATTGTAAGTTTTTTTTTTTTTTTTCACAAAATTGAAATTACTTTCTCCGAGTCTTCTCTAGTAACTTTCTACCGGTAAAGGTTGGGCACTTCCAGTTGTTATATAATATTTTTAACTTTTTCCTTTTGTCATCAATTGAGCGTCGTTTGATACGACTATATGCCAAATTTTATCGTTTTATTGTTGATAGTTTCTTAGAAAACCGCAATTTAGTTTCAGCTAGTGGAACCTGAAGTTGGTATGTAACCGTTCACCACTACACTACAGACAATTGCGATTTTTGTATTTTTTAAGTTTTTAAACTGTTTCCTTTTACTATCGTTCGATTATTGTTTGGTACTAATATATGCCAAATTTCATCATTTGGTCATTTATAGTTCCCGAGAAAAATGAAATTCAAAATCGAGCGTAATAAGTCGGTGACTATCGTTACGTGGGATTTTGAATCTCGTTTTCCTCGGAAATTGTCAACGATCAAGCGATGAAATTTGACATACATTAATATCAAACTACGATCAAAAAATGGCAAAAACAAAATGTTTAAAAAACAAAGAATATAACAACTGGAAGTGTTCAACCTTCACCAGTAAAAAGTTACTAGACAAGACTCGGAGAAAGTAATATTAATTTTGTGAAAAATCATTAACGATCAAACGATTATTTTCAACGATCAACCAGTATCAAAGGACGATTACACGGTTGGTAAAAAAAAAGTTTAAAAAGTTAAAGTCGGTCGGTCAACTTCATAGAGACGATTCGAACGTCGTAGTCCTCTGTCATTCAAGCTTCATATGTTCGACTGAGAATCGATAGCTCTCGATTGAGTTTCAACTCGGCTAATTGCATTCGTGGAGCGGCTCTTTTCATTCAAATGCACATGCGTCAAAACATAATGATACGGTGTGAAATTTGCGACCGTGTGATGCATTTCATGTACATCCCATATTAGCGCTCGAAGCTTCGTGGGAGAGAAGCGGAATATGCGCGAACTACGTTCACAACCCCGTTCTACTATACCAATTGCTATTACCGACTTTCCATGTGTTATTTCCGGACGAATGCCATTTCTGTAATATTTGATTCAGGTCATTAATTCGTCAAAATATGTAAATCTGCAATCAAAATTACTATATGGTAACGAAATCGGTACATTTTTTTACCGAATATCGAAATTCTGCGACCTTTAACGTATACGGAGTGATTAATTGTATAGCATACTCCAATTTCAGCTCATTCTGTTCATTAGTTTAGAAATGGCATTGGTCCGAAAAATACGTGGGTCGAAGGGATGGTAAAGAAGAGCTGCCAAAGCTGCGCAAAAATAAACAAAATTGAGACTGTTTTTCTTGCCATAGAACTGCGAAGATGCTCAACATGAGATGCTCTCAACTACTGAAGATCGGGATTTGTAAAGTTAACAAAATCTTGTAAACTTAATTACAAAACAATTTTGTAAATATATTATGTTTTCAAAAACTTCCGACTTTGGTAATCATTTCAGACACATATGTCTCATTGTAAGGTTCACAAATTATTGTTACCTCCTGCGACTCCTCAAAATTAGGATCTGCTACACAGAGGTAACCTTTTTTACATCCAGTTGCTTTCATTTGTAGTTGTATCTGCGCTTTACATTTCTCTTGTATGATACCATTCTGGATGAAATTTTCAACTGTTGTGGCCTTCGTGGAGCATTTAAGTTTGATGGCAAAGTCTTCTCCGATTGCATCTGATGAAGTGCCCAAAATTGGAGAAGATGGTATCAGGATAAAACTACTGCTCTGCCAACTGACATTCAACTTCTTCGCAGCAACAGCAAGTACTTCTTTTTCTAAATCTTTCCCCCTTTACATTTACAGTGAAGTAAAAACTTTTGATGCACCAATTATTTGACGTACTAAGGAGCCATCAACTGTTTTGCAGTGCGCTGCTTCTGATATTTTAGAAGCTGTAATTCTTGCATAGCGCAATTCATGCCATAGCAATGAATCGTTCTGTGTGCTTGTCAAGCACTCTGCTGTTAAACACAACTCTGGAGTCAAAGTCTTCTTAGCGAAGGTGAAAAAGTCTTCCGCAGACTGTTGCCCAAGGTTTTCAAATTCTATGAGCACCTGGTAAATCGACAGAGAGATCACACTTCTTTCTTTCACAGTAAAATGGTGTCTCGTAAGTTGACTGTCTAATCCTTTTTCTTCCGCTGTTTTTAAAAGATTGGCTAAAAACAATTTGCTAAGATTTTGATTTGACACAGAAGACGATGAATCTTGATCAGTGCCTGTCAGAACATCTTTTACAGTCATAAACTTTGTTGTTGTTTCGATGGAGCTCAAGACAGATTTTTTCCAATAGCATTCGATTTCTGTAACGGATGGCATTACACTTCTACACAGAAACCACATTATAAATGCTATGGAATGCTTACAACCTCCTGCGAAAGAAACAGAAAGATATGAACTCTTTACTATTAAGTATTGAACTGTAATGTCTAATATTTACTAGTTTTTGTATAGACTTACCGCTTGCTGCTGCACAGATGTGACATTGAACATTTAGAATTTTTTTATCATCTTCGTTAATGTACAGTGTCACATTATATCCTTTATTGTAAACTCGATGTTCAGGACATATGCTACACTTTAGGGTGCATATAGGTCCGTCTCACTGCAAGCAAACATAACCAATGGCTTGATCATCATAGTTTTCCCGCGATGATCTGTCAAACGTTAAATTAAAACGTACATAAAATATGTAGGATCCCAAGTACGGTAACCCCTATTGCCGAGCGAATGACGCCGCTCTGTTTAGAGAGAGAGAATGAAAGGTCAACCATAGACGCGCAGAAAGAGCGAGAACAGTAAAGAACCGCGTGGAGTGATGCGTTCGAGTGTATTCGAGTAATTCCAGAACGTTCAAGAGCACACATTCGTATATATATATACGAGGGTGACGTCCAATGGAGTCCTTTGAAAAAAGACGCTCAGTGACGACAGAAGTAATCGATACTGTTAAAGACGAAAGACGTGTAAAGAATAGTGAATACATTATTTCATATAGAAGATTGGTCAATTATTTGCATCGTTTCATATTTCCCTTCGCTTTTCACTGGCTGTAGGGTTTGAGAAAAATAACTCCTACAAATATGGATCATTTATTATGCATTGATTTGACACATTCCAATGTTATGAACGGGATATATCACACATTCGACAAAATAAATGCAATTTATTTAATTTACATACATGTCGAACTTGGCGTTACGAATTTCTTCGGCGTTAAAAGAATCGCTGTTTTTTAGAAATTCGTGAATCACAAAAAAGTCAATTTTCGGTAAATTTCGAGAATCGGCTTTAACGAAATTGTTTCCGAACTTATTAGCCATTTCAATTTTGTTCACTATAATGAAACACTTTCAAGTACTGGTAGGTTAAACGCGATCAAGTAGTAAGCCCCAAGAAGCCCGGGTAACAGGACACGCATTATGACGTCACGCGCACCATGACCAATAGCAGCGCGTTTTATTGGGGCCATAAAAATTCGAATTTTTAACGCTGTTTTCTGGCTTTAATATGGATGGATTAAAAAAAAGTTCTCTGAATATTAATTATTAATACTAAATAATGTGAAAATAATTTTAAAAAACGTTATTTTTGATGATACAACCCAATTGTACACACACGACTCAACATGAAAAATACTGCACAACGACACCGATAACAATTAAACCTATATTGTGCTATAATGAGTTATAGAATCGCAGCCCTGAAAAATTCATTTTTTAAAGATTAAAAATTATATAAATTTTATATTATATAATTATAATATATAAATTATATAAATCACTTATCATTTTTTATACAAGTAAATTTATTCAAAAAATTATTTTTACATTATTAAGTATAAACGTACAAAAAAGCAGATTTTATAAAAAAGTGTATTGATACTCCATAAAGCGCATGTACAAATGATTAAAATAATACAATACAGGGTGTCCCAATAACTATGAGCATCTTAGATATCTTCGAAACTATAACGTTGACAGAAATATTTGCTAAAATAAAGTTGCACATTACGAAGAGGGTCATCCAATCGTACCAAAGTAGTCACCGTGACCCCCACCCTCTGGGCTGAACGTCGGGCAACTCCGCAATCTTAAATGAGAACCCCTATTTTTTATTGCAGATTCAGATTCCCCATGAAAAAATATGTAACTTTTATTTAAAATTTTTTTTTCGTTTCGTGATAAATGGCGCTGTAATATCAAAAATCCCTGAAAGTACAAAAGATGATAATACTTACAGTTTCGGTAGTAAATGCAATTACTATGTTTATAGTAAGTATTCGAAACGACGAACATCAATATCAATGCAATATTAGACTCGTTTTCGATTGATTGAGTTGCACGTTTTATAGCGTACAGAACTTATTGATGCATAGGCTGTAATAATTCTTTGTTCCATGTGTTCAGGTGTAGTTGATATTTCTTTGTACACTTTTCTTTTAATGTTCCTTATAGAAGGAAGTCTAAAGATGTTAGGTCTGGGCAGCTGGCCATGATATAGAACCGCCGCGCCCAATCCAATGATTTGGAAGTTTTTCGTCGAGTTGCTTTCGTGCGATCAATGAATAATGTGCTAGACATCCGTTATGTTCATACCACATAGTTTGTCGTGTAAGTAAAGGGAACTCTTCTAGCAAAAGTTTCAATGTGCCTTTGATAAGATTACTGTAGATGTCGCCATTCAAATTTCCATTAATAAAAAAAGGACTAACAATTTTATCACCTATGATTCGTCACTATACATCCACAGATCATTGTCTCTGGTGTTCCACACGTCGCAGCCAATATGGATTTTCCGTTGCCCAGAAATGCATGTTATGCAAATTAACGTTTTCATGATTTGTAAATGTTGCCTCATCAGTAAATAAAACGATATTAAGAAATGACTCATTGTTTTCGATCTGACGTTGAACCGTTCGACAAAATTCTACGCGATTCATGAAGTTGTTCCCATGCAAATCTTGGTGAAGACTTACAGATACGGCTGAAATTTGTGACGGTGTACAATGCGATGTACGCTGGTCCTGCTGATGCTACATTCATTTTCAATGTGTCGGCAACTTATGTGAGGATCTTGAGATACACTTGCCAGCACACCGATTTTCATTTTTTCATTTGTTGCGCGTTTCTAGCGTACACTATTACGGTCACTTAAACTACCGGTTTGCCTAAGTTTATCATATACGTTTTTAAATGTTTGATACGAAGGCTGAGACTGATATGAATTTTGTTCATCATACAAGGCTTTTGCCCTTACAGAATTTTATTGGAATTCGCCATAAATGAGAAGCATATCTAGTTGCCCTCCAAACGGATACATTGTACCCGATTGACCAATTTATCGATACTAATCTTATCATGTTTATCTTACCGTGCAAATTTATTAAACTGTCCTTGAAACAGAGTTTATTTTCTATCAGTGAAGTCAACTATAAGTATTATCGCCTTTCGCTACTTTCTGTACCTATCGAAGAAGTGTGCATACATACATAATAACGTACGGATTGATATTGATGATCGTCATTTCGAATATTTCCTATAAGCGTAGTAATTTTACTTATTACCGAAACTGTATTATCGCCTTTCTGTACTTTCGGAGATTGTTTGCCATTACAGCGCCATCTAACACGAATCGAAAAAACTTTTTTTAAATAAAATGACGTTTTTTTTATGGGTAATCCGAAACTGCAATAAAAAAAGGGGGTTCCCATTTAAGATTTCAAAGTTTCCGCACGCTCAGCCCAGGGGTGGGGTTGGCGGTGGCTACTTCGGTACTTTTGGACGACCCCCTTCATTCTGTGCAATTTAATTTTAGCAAATATTTCTGTGAATCTTATAGTTTCGAAGAAATCTAAGGTGCTTATAGTTATTGGGACACCCTGTATATTAGAAATAAATATGAAGTTGATCAGTCTAAAAAATATTGCGAAATATTGTGTATACATAAATGCAAAAGGTAATGTAAATAATCGTGTTTATAATATTCTACTCCAGGGCAAAAATAAAAATTATAAGATCTTAAGCACTTATGTTAGTGTCCAAATATTATTAAAGAAAATCATTGAATAAAATAAATAAGTTCTTCAGCCATAGCTCACGATGAAATAAATCGTCATGCATATATTTTTAAACATAGACAACGTGTCAAGGTTTTAGATTCTCCAATGATGCGTCAGGACTTCCACTTGAAACATTCCAGTTTTCAAGCTTATTTCGCAATGTTTTAAGAGACGGTGAAAGGTGGACTACATGTAATAATTCTTTATACATAAAAGTTCCACGAGCTAATTTTAATTGATACGCCTTTTCCAATGTATTATCGCCTTAGTTGGGAATTTTTTAATGTGTTCCAGTAAAAAATTTGAATTGCTCACTATTAAAGATTTTACTTGCAGCAGATGTTATTTTTTCTAATATAGATACTTGACTTTCGAGCTTTTTTTATCTCTGTTTGTAAGGCTTTATAGATTTTTGTAGGTCTCTTTTTCAAAGCTATTCTTAATTTTTCATTTTTCTGATATAGATTCTCAAGTTTCTAATATTTTTCGAAAATATCCGTGCTCGAATCCAAAGACTGAAAGTGATTTTCGGTATTCAATAAACTCGTTTCTTCTTCACTGAAACCATTAGACAAGTTTTCATATTTTTATTTCAGATGAGGCGTTGTCGCACAGTGAAAGTGCCCTTCGATTAACCGTTTGAGGTCTAAAGATGCATATATGCGTCAGCATATGCGTCTATGGACCATATAAGTTTGAAAGTACTCAGGTCTCAAAGGGTTAAAAGAACATTAGTCGCATTTGATGGCTCCCTTCAAACAGTACAACTTTTGTTTGGAACATTTTTTTTGGCGTCTTTATAAAACTACCAAATATTTGATAATGCTTCGAGATATTTAGATTTGTATCATCGATACGGACCGTGAATGACTGTAAACGACTTTGACCCCCTAATGTTTATTATGCGGCTTGAGGTGCTCCACAAGATCGTTAAAAAAATTTGCCATTCCATTTTAAAAAGTGAAACGGACCTTCACTGTGTGTAAATGCCTCCACCGAAATAAAAAAAAATGGTCGGGTCTGATCGCCTCCTCGGCACCGTGCAACTTTTGTTTAAATTTTTTTTTCTGCGTCCGATATCTAAGGAAATATTTCTACCTACCAACACATCCTTATACGTAGACGACGCGACTTACAAGATGGCAATCTGGAGGTTGGGGTTATCGAATTTAGCGCACAGGTAGGAAGCTATCCTCGTGTCAAAACATTACACGATTTCGTCATACTGAGTTTTAGTTTTCGACAAATTTGCACGAAAAATTTTTAATAACAAATGTCATGAGAGAAATTTTCATATGAACAATAACCACAGTCGAACCGGTAAGGTGCTACTACGCCGATGGACGGAGTTCGAGCACCCGAGCAATCGCCGATCGCCTTATCCCTTGGGTTCCCGTCACACTCATTTAAAGGAGATTTCTCGTATGGGAACATACATCGTCAAAGTTTTAATTGCCCATGTCTCGGAAACTAAGGGTATGGCGAATGAACCTCTGGAAGATTTCGATACGGGGTTGGGCACTATTCTCGTATGAAAATACCCGCATGCCAACACCCAAACCCAAACCCGGACTCACAAGAAGACCTCCAGAACTGCTAATCACCGATTTTTATGAGCTTCAAGTATGTTATATAGGGACCTCCCCCCCCCCCCTGCGCTCAGGAGGAGTCCCTGCATAACATACTTTAAGCCCATAAAAATCGGTGATTAGCAGTTCTGGTGGTTCTCTTGTCAGGTTGGCGAACTCTCTTTATTATCTACACTCGGTCGTACGTTTGCATAGACTTATAAACTGACTCAAGGAGGGAGCATGTGCGGAAAGTGGTCCATTACATTTCTTGACCTAGAAGTACCATATGTGTTATATCGGGTATATTTGATATTCGTCCATTGCAGTATTTCAAGTAATCGGTAATGTTTAATATAACGTCTTTAAATGTGGACCGCCGGATATAACAAATATATCCGATTATGAACGGTAGTTACCTTGCGTTATGCAGCACGCCTCATCGACATCGAAATTGATATCGATCGAGACCGATATACTCTCCATCTTAAAGTCGCAAGAGAAAATTTATGTTAGGCCTATATATAGAAGAGAGGGAGCGGTTATATACTGTACAATCATCAACCAACCAATAGATCATTCACACGAAGGCGGTGGCGAAAAAATAGGGTAACGAGCTGCCGACACGCGCGTGGCTTGGTGCTTTAACTGATTTTCAGCCGCACCATCCCCTTTCAAGTTTCTTTTGTTCTAGCTGAGGTCTCCTGATTATGGCGTACCGTGTCTTTTTCAAAGTGGCGAGTTTGCTATGTTGCAGCTGTGGAGCAAAGTGATCTAATTAAAAATGAGAATTAATTTGTTTTGACATTGCCGCCTTGATCCATGTACAGGTGAAGTTCTTGCATCTTACGATTAGACGGAATTATTGGTGTATATCATACATCGCTGGGATGTAAGGCCGTCTTCTAGAGGGCTAAAATTTGGAGTTTTTTCAACATCTGATTAAAAAAAATATATATCTCCGCATTTATCTTTTTACCACGTTTTTATTCATCCTTTAATATTGTGTAAAAAAATTGGTGAATAATAATCCATAATTCTGGTAGATGCAGGCTGGTAAAGTGGGATGGAAACAAACGGCCTCTCGTGATTGACACGATTCCCTCCCTCTTGGTCATTTGATAAAAAATAGATTCTTAATTAGTAAGGATGTCATTATAGCCCGTATCTTAGGCAATACAATCGCAAAATGGCGGCTGTTAAAAAAAAAAGTGATTTTTTGCCGTTTTTTCACGATTGTTGAACTTTTTAAACAATTAGCAACAAAATCTCGCGATAAATCTGGTAGAAGCGATAGAGGGATATATAGAGAAAGTCGATAAGAAATTTCAAGTGGATTACTTCATTAGAACTTGAGATATCATATCAGGCGTCTCGAAAAAAGTAGTTTCGAGAAAAACAGGTTTAAAGATTCCAGTACAATTTTAGACAGTCTAAATCATATAATGGTATATATACTTACAGTTCGTTAATCTGTGATTCCTAGTCCATAAAATACTTCTTATTCTTAAAAATCCAAGTCTTTTCATGTTTTTTGATGATGGTTCGGAGTTCTTTCAGGACCGATCGTAATCCCCTGGAATTAGAACTGTAACTCCGTTAATATTTGTTATTTCCAAATTTCCTTTGAAGGGTATATTCTTAAAATACTAAGCATTGAAGATATGTAAAAAAATCGATTTTTTCAAAGTTCTAGACTCGAAGACGGCCTTATATTTTTCATAATTATTTTCATTATCGGGGAAAACTTTCAACGGTTCCTTTTCGTCCTGCAAATGTAAAGTTCTTTATTCGAATAGCATTGCGAAAGTTTTTATGATCTGCCACAAGTATGCGTGTTCGTCATCGTAATACATAATACGTTTCATCGAAACTGTGTCAATATTCAACTACTTGACAATTGCACGTTTGATTTAATTATATATTCTTTTTATTAAAGACTGTCTTCACTCAATCGTGGAATTCAAAGAGATTTTCAAACTATGAATGTACGTTGTGGGAATCAGCCAAGTTTTGAAAGAACAAGTAGCCTCGCGAGTGATACGGCGGCAGTTCGCGGCTGGTCAGTCAGTCAAGACCCGGCTTTTCACTCTTTGTTCGTATAGTATCGGTTATAGATTAATCTGAATCGATATTTACAACCCTGATCGAATTACGTTCAAAGTCACATCTCGTAAACGAATAAACAGAAACTTGAAATGAACGTATCCAATTCGTGTATATGGTATGTGTTAAGAACGAGGTTAAGAGGGTAAATAATCAACGTGGCCGATTGAGCGCCTGACGACGATTGGATTGAAAGGAATTTAATAACTCAATTTCAGGTATAAAGGTAATGATTCGTTTAATAAACAAAATCAAATTATCATTAAGATGGCGGTCTTCCGGATTGCGTAACTGTTTATAAGTATCTTTTATGACCAGATGTTGAAGAATAAAAAAAACATGGAAAATAGGCACGATCAACGATATCTGTTACAATTACAAACAAGGTCGTGCAAACATTTTATATATTCGACGATTATTGTTCGAATTGTTATACAGACTAGTTGGAAAAACGTGGTTTAGAAAAATATTTATCTTGTATCAACTATTGTCTGTTTTTCAATCAAATATTCCTTGAATCTACTTTAATGAAAAAAAAAAACTTTTGTTTCTGACCATCACGATGAGGTCCTGCCTTCATCGTCTAATACAGACGGCATTCCTAACACTTTTAAACATATTTAAACTGTTGACTCATGTACTTGTAACATTTTTCCAAGTTCTCCTAGTATTTGACATTGATCTTGATGAAGTAATTCGTCCAATTCTTTATCTTAAAATTTTTTCGGTGCGCCAGAACGTTTTTTTATCCTCGAGTTTAAAATCATTTTCTTTTTGAAGCGTCGAAACCAGTCTCTACATGACGTATCCGACAGAACGTTGTCACTGCCAGTCTCAACAAGAAACCTGTGTTTCAGCTGTAGGCTTCTTATTGAATAAAATAGTGCAATAAAATTCCTCGTAAATACACTTTATTTCGCACAAAAGTGGACATTTTCAGAATCAGGAAAAAATTACTTTGCTTGCACTAAAGTGCACTACCATAAGCTGAAATTTAAGGTTAGATGCAGTACTTCCTTGCAGGCGTGTTGCCATTCGAATTGCCATACACGGAGTAGTGCTACTATCATTTTTGAAGAAATAGCGAGAACTTATTCAAGGACCTAATAATATGGCATATTCTTTGGTGAAAAGAAATTGACTTTTACTAAAATTGCTAAATCAATACTTAAATTTAATGTGACTTTAAAAACTTTTATTTAGAAACAATGTTCATAAACGATGTAAACTATAAAAAGTAAACAAACGTAACTATGACTTTTTTTTTAAATATAAGACACAAAAATATAAGTTTTCAGTTTTCACACGCAGTTTTTGCATATAGGTTTTGTTTCATTGCGTAGCTAAATTCTTTTATCTCATACATTGGAAAGGGCGTCACACGGAGCAGAAGGGATAGAAGAATTTTCTGAGATTATGCCTTTAAATGTTATATTGTAAGAATGAGGCTTGTTCTTTAAAGTGTCGAAAAAGCATTTATGAAGTATTCAATTTCGTCGACTGACAAAGACTTTTGTCTAAACAATTAACTCACGTACAAACCTCACATGTTGCAGTCAATTCGCAATATCTTCTCTTCTTGTTTATTTCTCCTGAACTGGAACGCCCATTTTCGACTTGATACAGATTCTTAATTCTTCATCGGCCTGACCGAGCGAACCACATAGCTCAACTTTTATGACATTATTGTGTGCACGTGCGCTCGAGGGGTCATCGGCTCACCACCCTACCTTTTTTGCGACAAACTTTTTACTCCACTATTTTTTCACTCTCAGTATTTTCCCAAAATTGTTGTAAGTTAGTTATAATTTGAACTTCATCCGGAACTCTTCTTCCGAGAACGAGAAGCTCTCTCTGTGAGACTTCTTGATCAAAGAGTCAATGAGAACAAACATAACATAATTTATACTCATCCATTAAAAAAATGAATTATTTGTTGTAATAATCAAATACAATTTAAAATTAAAATTTGTGTGATCAATACTGTAACGACCCTCATCACATTAATTTGCGGTAAGATAGTGCGTGAAACAGTGAAGCCACGCTGTTAAATTGTGTCAAAATTTACGAGCCTGGCTGCCGCGCAGTTTAGGTCACGTCACACCATAGCCACGCACGCAAACAGATTTGCTACATTAGCCGCAGACATGTTTCATACATGAATCACATTTATAAGCTGTCTTACGTTTTAGATTTGATGGACAAATATGACACGGTTTTCTTGCTTGAGTATCTGAACTTTCCACAACTGATCTTTGATCTTGGGGTGCATCAGTTCCAAGAATAATTCTGAAGAATATCTTCAGAACTGGCACCGGAATTACTTTGTAGATCTACAATAATAGTAAGCTGAAAATAAAAAAAATACGCCATAATAGACAAAACACGAAATACTAAAAAAAAATAAACTAAGTCTACCGACGAGTGATCTCACATACCCTTCGCGATATTTGAATTACTGCTACTATTATTACTACTGAGCCTAAATGGGGCTCAGTAGTATTAGCTCCATAGACAGTAGTTGGTTATGTTCGTAGAGTTCTACATTTGAAAACGCAAGATCGCATGATCAAACCGTTTTCACTGTCATTTTTTCGTATTTTCAATGACGAAAAAAAATGAATTTTTATGACTTATTAATTGATAGTTCAAAAGGAGGAGTCAGGACAGGTGATGCATGGCCATTTCGCCTTTCTTGCGAGCGAATCATGCGTCCGCTGGCATTATAATTACGTAACCCGTACAGAAAAATATTAAGTTCTCTCCGAACCGTGCTTAATATTACTGTACGATTCAATAATCACACTATCCGAATCTTAAATAGTACAATATTATACACGTACACAGTAATAGGAATCTCGTTTAAAACATTTTATCGGCAATAGAGTTCAAAAGTAAGGATTGTTTGTTTCCTTATTTGGCTGAATTGCAGTGACACCCTACTTTATGAGGATTATGAGGATGATTAAACTATCGAAGAATTATGTGATTGAAGACTCTCCATAACACGATGAGTGTTCTGAACAGGAAGATTATGAAGTAGGGCCATCGGACGGAAGAAAAATACACATACTAAGAACGGACCTCTATTTACGTTCAGCTTCCACAACGCAAAAACACATAATAAATTGCATACGCGTGATTCATAAATTTACTGTTTTATTTATTTATATTGTACCTCGTTTATTTTCTCTACAACTGCAGATCTGTTACAACGTATCTATAGAATCGCATGAGCTATGATCGAAATTTGTATATCATAACGGAGAGCCGACCTATCGCAAAATGAATAATATTTAATCCTCTTTATAAGATGGTGGAGGACACATAGGAAATCTTATTGTTAGTCGACAATTTCAAGTTAAGGAGGTTCGACACATTCCAGCGTCAAGAAACGCATTTATTTTTAATTGTTTTTCTGAAAGCATATGTCTTTCTTGATATGAGGTTAAAAGTTTATGAAAGTTTTAGTTGTGGAAGTGGGTTAAATTAATTGTTTTTAAGTTAACGTTTCAATTCATTAGAAATTCAAACTTTTCCAGAAAATCGTGTCTCCTGAAAAGTTATATTTTTCCACCTGCAATGTACCTTTTCTCGAAATCTGCACTTCATATAGGCATATTTGTTTTTTGGCGTAACAAGTACATCCAAACGAAGGATGTGTCGAGCCATTGTTTTTAAACAACGATTCAGGCCCGAGAAAAATACATTTGAAGGTAAAAAATGGTCGTTTACGATCGATTGCCATGGGGTGCTCGTCTAAAAGGAATCAGTAACGTACAAGCATCGCGCGACAATAGGGAATTTTAATAGTTCAGATTTCACGGCGGAAATTTGACACATTTCTATTACACAATTTATTTCTCCTTTCTCAGCATCCTTCCAATCATCTCTTTGTCACTGGATATCTCAAGCAACGTAAACAATGTTTAATCATTTCGACTTTGGTAAATTTGCCATTGTTAAGAACGGATTTGGGGGCGTGCCTAATTATAAATTTTATAAATTTATTTGATAGTTATAATTGCTCTTGAGACGTCAGGTCCGTACGTATTTAACCACGACTCGCTAAGCGTTCTTCGGCTTTAGTTTATTTTGATATTATACCCTTGTTAGTCTCTTCTTTACAATATACGTGAATAATATATACCACGGCGTTGGTAATTCGCATTGTGCAGCGTCGGGGTGAAAGGCGAACTCTCGATTACCGGATAAATGTCCCACCCAACTCTATCGCATATAATTCATTCAAATAAACAATTATTAAAAATTAGCAATTGATCTCGATATATTCCTACGCGTACTGGTAGTAAGATAATTACCGCACGTACAGAATTATGATGAGAAATGTTGCACGCCGCTAAAGATAGCTTATACGTAAATAGTTCTTAACCCTTTCACTGCGACCGGCGTATACAGGGTTTTCCAAAAGTCCCTGAACAATTGAATAACTTGAAATGCAGACGTCGCTCAATTAAATGGTTGGGAGAAATATTGTAGGAAATTTCCCTGGCTATTCAATCGCAACCTCGGTCGTGACCTTGACCTTAACTTTCAAGGGCATTTTAAGGTCAGGTCCATCTTTTTTAAATCGCAACTTCCAATTTTGATACCGGAAATGAAAAGATCAGACATCTTTACGCCCTGATATGACCTTCATCATTGGAAAAATTTTACCTCGGAAAGTCAAGTTAATGTCAAGCAGTGGCCGGGTGGACATCTTGAAAAGGAGGCGTCGCCAAAAAAAAATGATTGTGACATAGGTTATAGGAAATTTCTTCTGGCTATCCGAAGGTGACTTCACTCGACTCCAACTTTCAGCCCTTCCATCCGCCATGTTGTATCCATCTCAAAATTTTCAGTTTTAAAAATCTGACCTCAAATTAGTAATCGGCGACCTCGAAACCCCACGTGGAAAGTTTTCAGTATACTTCTGAACAAATTCAAAATTGTCCGTCCGCCATGTTGGACTCGTCATCTTGAATGTTAAAATTCTTAAAATCTGACTTCAGAGTGTTCATCAACGAAAAGTAATAATTGCATGAGCGAAAGAATACAATTTAGACTATTTGTAAATTGCTTTTGTTTATTGATACGAAATGTTAATAATCCATCAATTTTAATATTCATCATTAAATTCACTCCTTACTTTTGATTTTCTTTATTACCTTCAAGAACTACGTGTCATTTTCTTTGGTGAATATTGTATCTGGACGTAAATTTGTCCGCCCTTTTCATTTTCGGTGTCAGAATTGAAGGTTGCCATTTATAAAAATGGACTTGACGTTGGAATGATCTTGGAGGTCAAGGTCACGGCCGAGGTCGCGGTTGGATAGCCAGTGAAATTTCCTAAAACTTTGGTCTTAACCATTTTTTTGAGCCACGCTTACATTTTAAATTATTCAATCGGTACGGGACTTTTTGAAGATCCTGTATATGCGCTCTGACGAGTTCATCAGTGTATACGTCGGGGTCGGGTATATATATATATACTCTGGTAAGTCCATCGATATATACGCTGGGCGTTCACTACCAGCGAAAAGTTTCCGGAAAGACGTTGAAAAGTCTGTCCGAACAGCTTTTTATGCCATTTCACCGGTAGTTGACCTAGGTCAATTTAACCAACACCATTTTAAAAAAGAGCGATTTACCTTCATATTGGCTTTTTAAAAAAAATTTGCGATTTCTTTCACAGTTAGCACACAGTTTTAAAAACGAAAGTTTTTGGACGTTTTTGGCTCTTTTTGGACTAGACTCTGTTTATGGTTAACCAAATTTTGACGCATCTCTTTGACCAAAATCATAAAGGGGGAAGTCTAAACTTCAACTTCATATTTTAGAAAATTTTCTACGTTTTTTTTTTTGCAAAGGTATTTCGTTTTATGAGACAAAATATATAATTTGAAAATTGCTTCGTAGGACGAAACCGATGAAGTTTACAACAAAATCTCAAGATGGTAAAAAGTTGTATTACTTCTTGGTGAGTTCACGAGAATTTTTTCAGATTTTTTTTCGAAAATTCTTTTCAATCTATTTCCTGTCAAACTCGATTGATCTAAATACCGTAAAAATTATATAAAATGCGTTTCGGAAATCGTTTGGCTGACTTGCTACATAGCACGTGGTATCACGTTGTACATTGCGGTGGAAGTTTCCATTGCAAGGTTAAGAGCCTTAAGGTATTTAATGATTTGGCCGCGCGTGAATTTATGAATTGTGTTCGAGCCGCGATGACTGGTGAAAGTATAATAGGTACTAATAAAATGCACGGTTACAGATTATCGATGTGGATTATTAATAATTTAATTAATATAGTAAAACACGAGGAACATAAAAAACGTGTCACAGGGATCGTTGCACCAGTTCGGCGTAGTATATGCTAGGTAGGGTAAAGACAAAATTATGGTACTTCCGTCCTCCTCACGTTGTATTATAGAGGAATATTACCCACAGCATCACGGCGTTCGGAAGGCACAAATGCTTTCAGCGCCACTCGTGCGTGCGAGTTTATACGCAAGGGTGCGTTATCGTGTCACAATTCAAATTCGGCACAACAGATAGTTTGGACAAGTTGTTTGCTAAGTTGATGGGGCCGTAACAGCATCACTTGGCGACAATTTTCTACAAAGCAATAGGCCAAGGCCCGATTAGGTTTTATATAGGGCGTGGTCACAATTTATCAATGGCTCCGTATTTGATACGATGGTGTTTGCAATATTTTTCAAATTATCGCAGGAATTCAAAATGTTATACCTGGTTCGTAACAAATGTTAATCGATCTTTGTCAATTTAAATAAAAACCAACGGATAAATGAAAATATAAATATTCAGAGACGAAGAAACGACGAGAGAACTTATGAGTAAGCCTGCATTGAGAAAGGGCCTCGTTAATTGGTGATATTACAGAAACAGAAATAGCTACATATAGATTTGATATAAAACAGAATTATTTTGGTGGCATTTGTAGTTATTAATAATTTTTCCTTGTTTCAGTCCAGTCTATGCCAAACAAAGATCTGAAGAAAGAGGATTATGCAGACGATGGTGAATACGATGAGGATTCGATTATCGGAAGTGATGACGACGATCCGACTCAACCAGCTGATGTTGCAGCGATCGGTCCAGTTCATGTTAGATCGAGAGCTTTGACAATAAATGCACGACCAGGTGATACCGTAGAATTCCCCTGCGTCGTTGACAATGCAGGCAAGTCCCTATAAATATACATTGCGATATATACATGTCTGAATCATTTGAATTTACGTCAGCTTCTATGAATATACAATCTTCATAAATTCCTTCAATTTCGAAGAAAAAGCATTTTTTAATAAAGTACAACGGAAATAATTACTCGAATTTGATAAAACTAAACATATAACTTTATCATCCTTCGTTTGATATCTTGTCTTTACTCAACTTACAATTAGTTATTCATTCTTTTTTGTTATTTTCATAAAAAAAGAAACCAATACTCTACATATTTGATGAGAATAAAACATGAGCGAATGATTGGATCAAATAAATTGATTAATTGATTTAAGATTATAAATACTATCGATCTGATTTCGTTTCCACGTTTGTTTCTACGAACGTCACAGAGGAGACGGTGATCACCTGGTTGAGGGATAACACGACACTTTTTGTCAATGATCAACGATTGTCCGACGACTTTTCGAGATACAGCCGAGCGGATAATCTGAGTCTGCTACTTCATAATGCCACAGAGAAGGATTCTTCCGATCATTTTCGTTGTCAGATACTCGTCAAACCACCCATCGAAATCGTCCATAACTTGCGTGTTATCGACGAACCTCGCGAGTTGTGGAACATTATAGAGGTCAAACCGGCGAGGCACGTCGAGGTAACTGAAAATGACACTGTCACTTTTGGATGCGAAACGAGAATGGAGCCCAAGCCTGAGATCAAATGGTCGCACAAGGTAATTTGCGAATGTTTCTCAATAGACCGGTAATATTATTATTATATTTATTCTTTAATGAAATTTATTATTTATTATGTCGACGATTTGCAACTTTTATCTGTTCCGATCGTATCTAATTTACTATAACGAGGAACAAATAAGAGTTATTTTGAAGGATTTTTAGAATGCACATACATAATCCGTGAATCCGTACAACGATAATTCATGACAAAAGTGGGGTTTGCCATTTGAAATTTTAAAGTCAACCTCACTCCCTATGAGAGGATGAGGAGGGGGGGGGTCGAGTTCATAAGATGGCAATGTCTAAATCAAGTAACTTTTGTCTGAGACTTTTCCAGATACAAAGTGTCCTTTTAGAATTATCGAGTCGTAGCGTAACCGCAACAGGCCGTACCTCCTAAACAATTGGGAGTAAAAGGAAATGTTACTGGTAAAAATTGAATAGTATCAAGTGGTTCACAATAGGAAACAATCTGTATGCACTTTTGTGCAGGAGTGTGTCAGAAAAGTGCAACTGCACGTTTCTTTTACATCGAACCTTATATTTTCGACTGCACCAACCGAACCGAAGCAGTGTTTATGCTCTACATAAAAGTACTAACATATTTATGCCCCAAACTCAGTCGTTAAAAAGTTATTACAGTCAAAAGTTCAATGGTACAACAAGGTTACGCGTTTGTTCGATGGTTACTAATGGAGATCAATCTTGAAGTAACTAATATTAGCAATCGTGTCATATTTAAAAATATTGTAATACATTGGAATGGACAACGTAGGTGCTCATGCCTGAGCACTTGCCGAAAGAAGATTAAAATAATTCGAGAACTTTTGGCTGCGCTAACTTCTTGATGAGTGAGGTTTGTGCATAAGTATGTTAGTAATTTTATGTAGAGCATACAAAACTCCATTGATTGGTGTAGTCAAATATATAGTGTTCCATTTGTACAAAAATACAGTACATTTCTGATACACTGATGCACAAAAGTGCATACACATCGGTTTGTATAATATATCACTTAATCCCATTCAACTTTTACCCATAACATTTCTTTCTATTCCCAACCATTTAGGAGGTGCACGGCCTGTTACAATTGCGTGGGGCACTCTGTATATACTGTTATGCCGTGTGGAATTAAGTAGAACTTTAAATAAATTCGTCTAAGTTTAAGTTAAACACACGAAATAATTTTTAATTGTAATATACTAAAATCAACATTATGTAACTAAATTTAATATTTATGAGCTGATTCCCGTTTTAGGCCGCAATACATACTTTCTATTCCGTAATTTTCTTTCTGTTATATTGCACTTTATTCTGTTCTGTTCTCTTTCGCGGTTTCTTCCGAACTGCCAAATGTGCGCAAATGTGGAGCGCGTCAAAAATAATGCGCTTATGAAAAATTATTCTTTTCTGCCGTGAGTAAACAGCGATGGTGAGGCGCGGTGCAATTTCACGCGGCTACTCAACTCCTGTGAGAAAGAAATATTAACCACGAAGCACTTAATATTTCTTTCCGGCGCAGCGACAATTAAAAATAAACATTTACCTTATTCCCGTGAGAATAAAAGAAAGAATTGAGGTGCTGGCATAACAAAATATATTACTTGCGGTACCCGGCCCGCTTTACAATGTCATTTATATTTTATAATTTATTTTACAACGAATGTCAAGGAAAGACATTTTTTTATTATGTTTATTAAAGTACTTTTGAATACACACTATTTTTTTATCCGCCTTGTGCGTGCGCGAATAAATCCGGTGATCTTCTTATGAGTGAGCAGGCCACATATGGCTGTCAATGTCTGGAACATGGATTTTTCAAATTTAATCCGTACGCTTGTAGTGATGATCCCTGTGTTTTGTTGATGGACATTGTAAATGCGAGTCGCACTAGAAACTGCAAACGTTTAAAATCGAATGGCATATATATCGGTATTATTGGGATACGTGGTAACAACTTATCTTCTCCTTTAAAGTTTCTATTTTAAATTGTAGTTTGGCTGATATTGTTCATCATATTTTCCCCTGAAATTGGTACCGTTGCACAGTCTTTATGAAGTGATGTTTCGTACAAGAATGATGACGCCACTTTTCGATGTTACAACGTATGGTGGTATACCTGGCAAATTAAGCGATTTCCTGGAATTCAGTTGCATAATTAACAACGTGTTCTTGATTAATAAAAACAGCAATCGATTTGCATGTTTTAGCTTCTCATGGTATTCTGTTTTGTATTTAATCGTGAAATTTATATAAATGACTTAGTGTTTTTGTTGCCAATCAATTCGTCTGTTGTTGCTGTTATTTTACGAAAGTTTGTACGCCGTCGTACGTACTCTAACGGCTTCCAGACTTGCTCGTCTGTTTTTGAAGCTCAAAATGTCTTTTTCCTTTTTGATTGAGGTGTGGATCTATCAATCGCTTCCCATTTTAGTATCACGATTAATTTGACATTCGCTCTCAAATGAATGCTGTAAGTAAAATGAAAAACGAAGTAAACGACACTCATTTATTTAAAATAATACATATGGTATCGAGTCTATCGAATCGTTAAAATAAATGAGTGTCTTTTATATCGCTTGTCATTTTGGTGGCATACTTTGATAGCTGCCAAATCAAACTCTATATATAGTATCACGCCAAAGGGGGCGTTTACTCGCAAAAGTGGACCCGAGAAAAGGATAAATAATTCTTGGCTGTTAATACTAATATAGTAAAAATGAATAATACAGATTTTATTTCACGAATCAGCGTCCAAAAAAACTACAATTTTCGGTGGACGATCTCTGGAAGGAGTCATTTCAGTTAGTCGAGATTCTCACAAAAAACTCAAACAAAAAGAAATACGTTATAATTTCAAATACAGTCCATCTGGGTGCCAATTAACTTTTATTAAAAATTAACTGGACTATCTCGAGGGGAGGGGAAATGTCAGGCTGGGGAGGGATTCCTCAGGGACAGGGTTCACCGACTCAACGGCCTGTTATTAATTACTACTGGCTATTTATCTCAAATGTGAACAGTTTTTGCTTCTGCTTGGATATTTCAATTTACTTATACTGAAAATATATATACAGGGTGTCTCTTTTATCTCTACCACCCGAAATAACTCGGTAATTATCAACGTTACAAAAAAATGTTTCAAACAAAAGTTGTACTGTTTGAAGAGCCATAAAATGCGACCAATTCTGTTTATTTCGGTGGAGGCGTTGACGCATCGTGAAAGGCACCTTCACTTTAAAAAAAAATTGGTCACCATCCGCAATATTTAAATTTGTATTATCGATTCTGGCCTTGAATGGCCTTGAATGACGTTGACCGCCTAATGGTTTTTATGCGGATTGAGGTGCTTTACTGTGCGTAAACGCCTTCACCGAAATAAAAAAAAAATGGTCGCGTTCGATGTCCTCCTCCACACCGTACAATTTTTGTTTGAAACAAGTGGTGAGCGTACTCGACTAATAAGCGCTAGATCGCTGGATCGAATCTCGCCTGCCGGTGCTTTTTTTTGTCGATTTTAATACGTAAATCAATTTTGTTATAGTAAATCTGGTCTACATCTATGGCTCTCGTATTTCTTCTAACAGGGTGTTCCGTGGAAAGGCATTCACTATGGTATAAGCTGTCTTTGTGTGTAGTGCAACTTCTACTCCCACTGATTGTGAGCCGAGCTTCCGGGTGGCTAATTAATACTCTCTGCCCCAGGGGTTGTACTCGATTTCCCTGCATAAGTTCTTCCAGTTTCATCTTTTGCGCTACCGAATACCCTTGATAAGCCTTCTTTGCAGTCTTGTACTCTGCTGAAATCAGTGTCGCATCCGGTCTCGATTGGGCTCGCTATGACCTTCGATGGAGCTTCAGAGATATTCTCAGCACCTCATGTTAGTTATATCGTCAAATCACCAATAGGTGCTACGCCTACCCTTCCACAGTTGTTTCCGCGGTATCGATGCTTTGCGCGTTTGTCTGATAAGCTCCATTATTCCGCTTACCATTTCATCCGTTGTTACCCTGTTGGCACGATCATCAGGCACCGCCTTGACGTTCTCAAGCCCATCCCTTAATACTGAATTAAACTTTTCTCTGTTCATTCTGGTGCTGTTCCAGTTGCACGGGTTTCAAATTCTTTTCTGCTACCTTTTTCGTCGTGTATCTGGAATGTGATGTGGTTGTGATCACTGGCAGTTACCCTCCAATTCGTGGCCTAAGATGCTGAACCTTCCGATACCAATGTAATATCTGGTATGGAATAACCGAAGCCTGGTCGTCGGTAGCTTGGCGCCTTTCCCTCATTAAGCATGATCAGGCTTGCTTGCGGCGATCTCTAGGACTAATCTGCCTCGCCTGTCCGTATGTGGCATGCCCCCTCTAGTGCACGCGCATTTAGATCGGCGGCTATGATTACGTCCGCTGGAAAGTTGCCGACGGAGACCTCCAGAGTTTCTAGCTGATTCTCAAACTAATGAATACTGTCGTTTTGAAAAAGATAGCAGCCTGACTATCGCCATATCTCCGCACCTTATCCAAACAAATCCGCTGCCCGCTCCGCAGTCGTCTACTCGGATTTTCTGGGGTCGGTGACCCAAATTGTAGCGGTTCCCAAAAGGTCAGTGTACCAGGGATCTCTACTTCGATACGGTTCGCTGATTATTGCAATCTGTATGCCGGTCTGAATGGCGATCTATGTCAGCAGATCATCGGCGCACATGCGTCTGTTGAGATTGCCTTACAGACTTTTCACTTTTTTGTTTCTTTTTTGTCTCATCCACAGCCTGCCTGAATATCGTGCAAACTCCCGATCTCAGGTCGTGCTGTTTTTGGCTTTTTTCCGCGCACAAATAACATTGCGGGTCTGCTGTGCACTTTACGAGCCCATGGTCCTCTTTTCCGCATCTGACGTAAGACTTCGTTTGGTCTGGACCCTTACACGACCTCAGGTACGCCCATAGCCGAAGCACCGAAAGCAGTGCTGCACTTCAATCCTGCATCTCACGCGTCACTTAATCCAGCGGACTCCGATGCGGCCTTTCTCAACTGCTTCTAACGCTGCCGCCTTATCCACCTCTAGTAGAGCCTTTCATTGTTCTCTCAGATTCAGTGCGAACATGGTGATCTTAATACCTTCCGTGGCTGTATCGGACGCATCGTGATGGTCGATGGTCACTTTCACCTCTTCTTCCATTGACAAGCTGTCAAGATCAAGAATTTCAATCTTAAGACACGGGTTGAGTTCTCGGACATCCTCCGGCTTTCCCACTGCCGTCGGGATGGCCTGTGATCGATGTTACGGAGACTCAAAACACCCTCACTATATTCCGCTCTCTTGTATGCGTATTATCTTCACGTTCCCTCGTGGTTTGTCACCTTAAGTCTCCTGGCTTTCCCACCAGTAAGAGACTATCGTTGTCGCAGTATTTCGATGATGACACGGGCTTGTTTTCGCATTCTAACCATATGCCGGTACTGGGGATTCAACCCCCTGCACCGTAATCAATTTTCTTACGGCGACCTTCATCTTCGTTTGTTGTTCTGGGTACTGTACCTTAGCTACTTTTGGTCCACTCCGGGTGCTGCGATGCTGTGGCCTTACCGGGCATCCTTCACTCTGTAAGCGCCACATATATGAAGGACATTCCCCTATCCGCCCCTTGGAGAGGTGTGCGATGAGGGAGTAGCAACTTCGCGCGGGTGATTAGTTTCGGTTATCTCTTTGACGTCCGAAGGAATTAGCGCATCTCTTTCTCTCTTCCTCTCTGACCCGTTAACTTCTTCTCTCCGCTTACCATTACAGGGTACGTGCTATAAATATGGTTACCATCGTATCTCACAATTTCATTAAGTATGGATTGATTTACAAAAACTGCTGTCGAATTCGTAACTTCTTCAAATGTCAAAGTACTAAAAGCTAATTGCAGCCAAATTGTGAAATTTTTCATTCGTATAAAAAGACTTTTATGCATGCGGAACATGAGAAGAGATCATTCCATAAATTTGTAACCCTTTTTTCGCTCGTAGAAAATATATTTATAAAAATTTGGAATTTCACAATGTCATCGGTTCTCGCTTTGCGAAGAAGCAACTTTTTTAAATTTTTCTCGATGACTTCGCGAAAAGTAAAACGACCACAAGGATTTTTCGACATATGCAACATTCTTGCAAATTCGAAAATCCCATGACGGATGTTCACCAAAATTGTGACGAAAATCGAGGTATACGTCAGAACGTAATAAATAAATAAAATAATGCCGAATTCGAGAAAGTTTGGCCTAACAAGGGGAGGATAATGTAGTATCAGGTTTGTAATTTTTACCATTTATGGTATTGAAAGGTGAGTCCTCAAATAATAATTTGACCAAGCCATTGGGTTAGACATCCAGGAGCTTTCGAGAAAGTCGACTGTGAAATTTTCAGAGCGAAGTCTCATCACTGGCGTTAACATAGTTTTTAATGTGGCTCGCCTGGTAGCCCTTTCACGAAAGTATACGGCGTATACATACGCGTATGTATACGCTCTGGCGGGTCCATCGGTTAATTAAATTAAAATAGTTTAAGATGCTACTTAAAACAAATGAAAATGAATATTGTTAATTTATGTGCAGTCATTATCTTTAAAAAATCTTAAGAATGCTATAAAATCTCCGGGTACTGTTTTGGTCACGAGTCAGTGACGGTGGGAGTGGGGTCGCTGCGACATGCGAATAGCGTGCTATCTGTACTGATGGATTCGGACCAGAGCGCTCCGCAGTGAAAGGGTTAGTAACCGGAGATTCTCAGGTGGTTCCTGCCATGGGCAATTCTTTTTCTCCAATACGTATAACTACATCGTTCATGTGTAAACTTGGAATTTATGCTTATGAGAAGACGTTTCGTGTTTGGGTAGATAGGTAGGTAGAACTTACGCTTCTCAAAAACTGGGGTCGGCAGGTCTTGTTCTAATACTACTTACTTTCAAACACACAGTTGTGCCGGCACAAAGGATTTATAAACAAAGAATGGGGCATACCTGACGTGCTGTAAAATGCGACCATTAGTTTTCGGAGGAATGAAACGTTTCCTCGTATGGTGTATTACGATATATTTCTGTAGTAGATCCAGGAAAATTCTGAATTCTCAGGACCTTTCCTGGGATTATTTTTCCTTCAACCGGCGCACCAATCAGCGCCTAAACTGACAATGGTACCGCCAGAACTGCTAATCATCGATTTTGATGGGCTTCTGGTATGTTAAACAGGGACCTCCGCTGAGTACCCGCCTGTCATCTTAATGCGTCTTAGGTTTCGAGAAAATCGATTGTGAAATTTTATGTGATACTACCCTACCCATACCGTTAATCGTATTTTAACCGAGTCGGGGAAACGTAACGGTTAAGGCTCCCGACTACCACTTTGGTGGAGTGTGTTCTGATGGCTCTCCCGTGTATCGGACTCCAAGCCAAAAAAAGAAAGGGGAGAAAAGGTCCGTACGCAAGATGGTGGTAATGACAGTGAACATGTTGTATACAGACTAAAAAAATCCTTCTCCGTTGTCCTGCGGGGTGGTATCGCGGTAGCAATAGTCTTCGCTCCCGTTGGGCCTGTCCATCTTTGATGTTGTGCCGTTTGTCTGTCAGTGTATATTAGCACTTTTGCCTGTGTTGTCGTCTAATCGTCCTTCAAGCACCCATCCCCATTCTTCCCCTTCAGAACTGCCTCCTTGTTATCGGGCGTGATGGGTTCAGACCTCTATTCCAGTCGTTGTCTCCGCATGGTCCATCGTCTGCATACGAAAAACGTGTGCTCTGCGTCGTCTCGTGCGTATCCATAGTACCTGCAGTTAGCATGCGTGTTCGTTTCATGTTATGTAGGTAGCTCCGGAAGTATCCGTGCCTCATAAGTAACTAGGCAAAGTAAAAATTTACCCTTCCCAAATCCCCCCCCCTCCCCCATTGTCTTAGGTATGTTATCACACGTCTCGCCCATCTGCCGCTTATCTCCGTTGTCCACCGTACGTGTCAGTGCGTTAGGGACTTCTCTTTTTCGCGGTTTGCTGCGTACATCCTTTCGATTATCTTGTCACGTTCCTAGATCCGTATTCTATCTGTGGCTAGTAAGTCTATAGGGATGACACCCGCCACCACCAGGACCGTCTCTGCCGAGACGGTTCTGCAGCGTTATCCTTAGTGATCCCTCTCTTTGTACATACGTAATCGCGTTTCTATATTCTTTTTATCGTCAGTGCGCCTGCCCAAACCTACGCGCTGTACAAGAGGATCGAGTGGGCTTTCGTCATTAGCCGCCACCGTATAGGCGATCTAGGTCTGTGTGTGTTTGCCATCAGGCAGCTAAGCGACCTAACCTTCGCCACCGCCCGCTCGGCTGTCCATTTTATGTGCGGTCAGAAGGTGAGTTTCGTAATCATGGTCACTCCTAAATACTTCGCTCCTTCTCTGGTCACCGTCCGTTCCGTCCCCACTGTCATTGGGATGATGGTTGGTATTCGTCATCTTATGAGCTTCAGAATCTCTGTCTTGTCTAAAGCAAGATTCATTCCGTGCTCAATCATCCATTTGTTTTTCCGCCTTATCACTTGGTTCAGCGTCTATTGAGCCAGTTCCGCATTGCGCTCCACGTACACCGCCGCCACGTCGTCAGCGTAAGCGCCAAATCATGCATTTAGCGGCATCTCTACCCTCAGTAGGCTTTCGTACGTCACGTTCCATAAGTCCGGTCCCAGAATACATCCTTGCGCAACATCCGCAGTGATACTTCTCGTCACCCGTCCGACTTCCGTTTTGTACGTGATTCGTTTGTCTTTGAGATAGTTCCTCAGTACCCGGAGGAGGTACAGAAAGATCCGGTAAGTTCCTTCTAGCGCCCTCAGGATATACTCCCACCTCGTCGAGTTGAAGGCATTTCTCACGTCTAGCGTTGCCAGTATAATGAAAGGTCTTACGGCATGGCAGGCCTCGTCCGTC
The DNA here is from genome assembly GCA_030522965.1 of Tryphoninae sp. A BG-2022a. Classification (NCBI taxonomy): domain Eukaryota; kingdom Metazoa; phylum Arthropoda; class Insecta; order Hymenoptera; family Ichneumonidae; species Tryphoninae sp. A BG-2022a. The sequence goes on along the minus strand of JAPYZT010000325.1, from coordinate 2,703 downwards.
TTTCTAACAGTCTTGATGGCCATGTGTATGGCCCCTAATGTCAACTGTCCCTTGCGGAAGCCCTGCTGGTTTTCAAACAGACCCTTGCCGGCCTTATCGCGTCAGTCAGTCTGTGTCTTAGAAGGAGTTCCAAAATTTGTCCTGCCGTGGTCAAGAAACTCAGTGGTCGATAGGAAAATGACATGTGCGATTCCTCTTTTTCTTCTCTACGGAGTACCAGTTCAGCCGTCTTCCAGCGTGTACTGAACGTTCTTGTCCTAAATCATTCATTGTAAGTATCGAGGGGTATCCTCAGCCTCAGGCGAGCCATCAGTCGTACAATCCCCCCGGATATGTCGTCCGGTCCTCGTGCTTCCCTCGCCTTCAGTGAGGTCGTAGCTTTAATAAGCTCTTCTTCAGTGAAGGCGGAGACGTCTCGTCGGTCGTTCGTCTCCACCGACTCCATCCTCGCAGGGTGGGTCAGGAAGAGTCCATCAATTATCTGCGTCATGATCATCGCATTTTTGAGTTCCGATGGTCCTCGGGACCCGATCCTCTGAGATTCGGTCCCGTCATTAGTTGGGTGATGTAGAAGTTCACGTCTCCAAAGTTACATTCGGTCCCCGATCTCAGGGTCTTTATCAGCCGTCTTGTCCAGTTGCCCGTTGTCTCGTCTGTCCAGCGTTGTTATCACATTTGCATCGTCCTGTCTCTTTCCGTCTTTGCCACGCCTTGTCGTCGCACGTTCTCTTATGTTCTCTTAGTGGTGGCGGTTCGGTCTTACGTGGATCTTCTTGCGCCACCACCAGCACTGCCTCTGCTGAGACGGTCCGGTCTGAACAGGCAATCCTTAAAGCCTCCCATATTTATATTATCGTAATTGCGTAGCAGTATTTTTATGTCTTTAGGGAGTCCGCCCAGATACCCGCGCCAGAGCAGGATCAAGTAAGTTGTTGACATTAACAGTCTCCGTCTTCCCGGTCTCGCTCCGTTCGTGATTGCCATCAGGCGTCTTAAGGATGCGACCCTTTACGTCGCTTTTTGGGCTATCTTTCCTAAATGAGGGCAGAAAGTCATCTTTGTATCGAGAGTCACCCCTAGGTATTTGACTACTCCTCTGGCCCCGATCTCGTTTGTCACTACTTTTATCGGAAGTTTTGTTTCATTGCGTTTCGGTATGAGAAGCACCAGTCCAGTCTTTTCCGTTGCCAGTTGCAATCCATGCTCTGTTGTCCATCTTCCGAAGCGTTTCATTATCTGCTTCAGTTTGTACTGCGCCAGTTCTGGAGACCGCTCGACAATCACTGCTGCCACGTCGTGGGCGTAAGCAATGAGGCGTACTCCGAGCGGAAGCTCCAGTCTGAACAGGCTGTTATAAAACTCGTTCCAAAGGTCTGGTCCCAGTATGGATCCTTCGGCAACCTCCGCGGTGATTTGTTTGGTCTTTGGTCCTTTAGTCATCTCGTAGATTATCCGTATGTTGCGCAGGTAATCCTCCACAACCCGGACCAAATCCCCAAAGTTGCTGCTGACCGCCTCTAGTATGTCCACCCACCTGACCGAATTGAAAGCATTTCTCGCACCTAGTGTCGCCAACGTGTATGTGTATGTCTGTCTCCCGGAAAGAGTTCACCGCCCGCTGGATGGCCCCGATCGTCGATCGGCCCCTTCTGGAACCGAACTGCTCGTCTGAAAGGCCTCCTCCCGTCTGTATTGCGTCCGTTAATCTTAGTCTAACAAGTAATTGTTCGTACAGTTTTCTCGTCGTGTCCGTCGTGTCAGTTTAGCGTCTGGTGGATTGGCAGTGTGTTGGGGTCGCCCTTACCCTTAGGAATAAGGACCACCCTCGCCGTCTTCCATTAATCGTTAAATGCCCCTGTCATTAAGCACGTGTCGTACATGTCGAGATATATGTCTGGCTTCAGGCTAGCCATCAGTCGGACAATCTCGGTGGGAACCCCGTCCGGCTCTGGTGTCTTAGCAGTCTTCATCTCCTTGACTGCTCGTATGAACTCCGGCGTGGTGAATATGGGGCTTCCGTAGTCTCGTTTCTGTCCATTAAGTGCGTACGGATAAAATCCATGTGCGAGGAGGTGGACCAGGACCCTTAGGGAAAAGGCTACAAAATTGTTATTATTATTATTATTGCACTTTTTCTTACGCTATGTTTTATTAAAATAAAGGATACATTTATACTGTACTCGACAGTTGTCTTTTTTATACCAAAATTCAATTTCACATATATATTATTAGTTAACGAGCTTAAATTCTAATAATTTTACACATAAACGATGTGGGTATACGCATTGGAGGACAAAAAACGAATAAAAAAACAATAAAAATAATATCCCCTCAAGAGGAATCGAACCGAGGGGATTACTGAACTCCGCCGCTACGCAGTGAGACACGTGGGCTGTGAGAAACTATTTCACTACCAGTGATAAGACTTCGCTCGGAAATTTTCAAAGTCGATTTTCTCGAAAACTTCGGATTGTTTAATCCAAGGACTTTGGGGGAATTATTATTTGAGGGCTCACCCTTCACTACCATAAATGATAACCATTACAAAAATGCAACTACGTTCCCCTGCATGCGTCACCTATGTGCACTTGGCAGCCAACTTTCAATTTTTTTTTTTTGAAAATACTAGTCGATTGTACTCCGTTAGTACCCGTTTGTACCACTTTAATTTTCGTTAGTACCCCAAACCAAAAAAAATGACAG